>VZTH01014778.1:0-16808 GCA_013397815.1 Aleadryas rufinucha | reverse complement strand
TTTTTCCTTTTCCTCCTTTTTCTTTTTTTTTTTTTTTTTTTTTTTTTTTTTTTTTTTTTTTTAATTTTCCTTTTGTAAGAAACAGAGCCACTCTCCAAGCCAGTGAGTGACAACCTGTGCCCTAAAGATGGGTGAGCAGCAAAAATGAATGCACCCAAAGGGCCTCCCAGAGACCCTGACACCCCTGCTTGTGTTTTAGTGAGGGACCTGCTGGCTTAAAGTGCTGCAGTGGATCCTGAGAGAAGGCACAGTGCGAGCTGAAAATAACAAATGTATGGTCCAAGAAGACTTTGGTTGTAAACAGAACAAGAGAGGAAGGAAGAGCTCGTTTGTTCCTTGCTGATAAATCTGATTGAGTTGCGAGAATCCTGTCAGACAGTGAAGCACCAAGGCCCAAAATCTCAAAGGTGTCAGGATTTTTAATCTCTGCTGGTTTCTCTCAATTTCTAGTTAACCTTCTCTTAATGTGCATTTTCCATAAACTTTCAAAAGCATATTTGCAGTTTGGAGGGTGCTGTCTGTGCTCCTACCTGACTCGTATCTGATAAAGAATGGATAAAATAATTTATAAAATTATTGAATATGTGTTTCTGGTGTAGGTCCAGGTTGAATTTCCTGTTCACAAATACACATTTGTTTGGCCTTGATCTTGACTGCCCTTTACATAACACCTGCACAGCTCAGAATCAGCTCTGAATTTGGCTTCTGTTAGAATTCAAGAAAACCTCAAAGAATCTCCTTTCCTGTGAAGGTTTGGATGAGATGGGCTGATAGATTGTGCCTGGTTGTTCTGTGTTCTTTAGGTACCAGTAGCCTTTTGCTGGGGTCGTGTTAGCTTAAATATGTCTGGGGATTTGAAACTTTCTGTTTGTGGAAATGAATCCCTACGTGATCTCATAAAAGAAGACCTGGAGAGTCTGTACAAAAGTGTGCAACTTCCACATAGGTCAAGAAAATCTAGGACTTATTTTCTGTGTCATGTCAAAAATCTTACCCAGGAAAATGAGCCACCCAAGAGGAGCTGCTCCTCTGAGTCACATGCACAAGCTTTGGTTCCTATTCTCATTTGTAATCAAATAATTTTCCTGCCAATCTGTAGTAACCTGGTTTTTATCTGAGTTTCTTTCTTGTAAATCTGGTAATTGAGAAGCAAATTAAATATATGGTAATGTTTCAGTCACTGGACTGTTCATGGACCTTAAGGATGCACTATTTTTGGACTAGCTAAATTAATAACTCTTGAATGACTTCTGTTGTTGAAATGACAGTGCACTCTTGAACTGAGGGTTGTTTGCTGTGGATGACAGATGTGATGGGGGTAAAACAATGCTTTGAAGTCATTAAAATGAGCAGTGACAGTACAGACTTCCTTCTCATCAGATTGGTGATGCAGCTAATTGTTGCTTTAAGGGATGCCTGTTGTTCTGTGACCATCCTGGTACGTCCAGCAAGCAATGCCCAGTCTCGGTGAATCTGCTGACCTTCTGCCCAGGAGAGAAGCACCTGTGGAGGGCCATCTGAGCCACACTCAGTCTGAGGTGAGTTAAAGGATCTTCCTTATTTCCCACTCTCAGCATGCAGATCGTGTCTCGTGCCAGGTGCAGAATCCCTGGCTTTGCTCATTGCTCATGATAATGTTAATTGTCACCACAGAAGCTGTAGAGCCACTTGAGAGCTGATGAGAGCCAGTTTGAAATGGGACAGATACAGTGCATGAGGCACTGAAATGTTCTGGTGCTGCTTAAGGGTTCTTACTCTGGCCTTTCTCCTATAGTCACATAATGCTTTACTTTTCCTAAAGTATTTCCAAAATGGATTAGAATTCATAAAAGAAGTGGTATTGTCCAGTCATTCCATGCATAAAGCCTTTCACTTCATGTACAAATATGTCAGTACAAAATATAACAAGGGATAAAATGTGCTTAAGCATTTATACATGTGTCTGTATAAACACGGCTGCTGAGATATTTTGAAGCTCATTTGTGATTAAATTATTAAACCAATTTTTGATGCTGTTTCATAGCAAATAAAAATATTATCATAAACAGAAAAGTTTGGCTTTCCCTTAGTTGTTGAGAGCATGGATCCCAAGGGGTTTAAGGTCACAAACTACTCTGCTGTAGCTCTTTACAGCTTCTGCTCCCTGGGAGCAGGTGTATGAGGGCTGAGTGAGGAGCAGGAGTATTCTGGTGTTTAGGGAATATGCTCAAACCCACAGGAAGGGTTTGAGGGTTGGTCCAGAATATTCTCACTTCATCATCACAGTGTCACACAGATTCTGTGCTCTCTTGGTTTGGAGCATTCCATTTTTTAAGATCAGAAATCCCACAGTACCTATGACTGGTATGATTTATTTACTTTGCAGATGCTGCAGGGGTGAAACAAACAATCAAATGACAGAAAATTTGTTCTTGGCCACATGTCTTGTGGTGACAGTTGCCAAATGCTGTTGAAGCCAGAGCCATTGTGAGGGGTTAACTCTGGGCTGAGTGCAGCTCTTCTGCTCTGAAGTGAGCTGATAAGATGGGTGGGATAACCCTGCATGCATAGCTTGGAACTGCAGACATTTCCCCCTCTGCATTCCTTGTCCAAGATAAAAAGTAGAGAGGAAGATACCTCCCATCTGGATTAGTTATTGATAAAGATAAATGCTGAAAATAGTGATGAAGTGCTGGTGTTGCAGACAGGCAAAGAACTGACTCCCTTGCTTGTATCCAAAAGGAAATTTCAGGGATGATCAGGTGTACTGTCCCTGGGAAGGGGCTCTCTGTCAGTCTCAGTGACATATTTACCTGGCTGTAGGTCCAGCTTTGTTCTCCCTTGCTCTGAGCCAATTTCCTTTTGCTTATCCCAAACTGAGGTGGCTCCAGTGTGAGAGAGAGAGGTGCAGGTGTCTCAGTGAGCCCCTCTCATCCCCAGCACCCCCCCCACTCCCATGCTGTTTGATTTTGGGGGAGCAGGAGGACAAGAGAATCCTCCAAGAATTATTTGCTCATTCCAGTGCAGAAGTGAAAGAGTCTGGGCATCTTGGAGGTGTTTGTGATCACTAGAAAGATTTCTCCAGCCTCTCTGAGCAGAAGCTTTGCTCCCTACGATAAATTGTGTGCACCTTTCAGGCTGGATCTGTTTTGGTGCTTCCCCTGGTTAGCTCAGCTCTGCAGAGCTTGGCTGAAGCTGCCTCTGGGTGTTTCAGAGCTGGGCCAAGCTGAAAGAATATAAGGTACATATCAGAATAATGTATGGAAGAGCTTTCTCCACTTCCCCTTTGCTTCCACACAAATCCTTGCTATCAGAGAGGCCTCCTAGCACAGAGCTCCTGCTGAGTCCCCTTCATTAAGGAAAAGTCCCTCTCCTTTGAGGAACCACTTGCAATAACTAGGATTTTCTAAGAAGTACAATGTACCTGTGTTTACAGCAGATAAGGGGTTTTTTTTCTCCACATTTTTCTTTAACAAAAGCTCAAGAGCAAAAGTATCTGTCTGGAACATGAGCATCATGCCCAGGTCACAGTAATTGATATTTACTGCACTAACAGTAATCTACAGCAGAGAAACCATGCTCAGCTGGCTGTGTGTGCTCATTCCTTTGTCCAGGGTATTCTCTGGGGTAACTGAATGCATTAGTATTTCCTCTGAAAATTAATGTTGTGGCAGATAAAGAAAGCATGTACATATACATAAACCTCTTGTTTTCTGTCTGGGCAAGAGGCTAAAAAACCAGGGTGTGTCTGGATAGATTTTGTTTAGTGTTTGGTATTTTTCTCCCTTTTTAAAATGTCTCATTCAAATGTCAGTTCATTCTTCTCTATTTCCTGCCCTTATCCAACAAGACTTGTAGGCCAGGCTTAATTAACTTTAAGACCTTTTATGTCCATCCCTATAGTTACGGTCCTTTCCTGGAACATTTCCATTGTTATAATCTCCTGTGTTGTGAGATGATGCAAATGATATTATTACTGCTCTTGTGAATTTACAATTAGCCTTTCAATAGTTTTAGTTACAGCTTAGCTCTTGTCAGGAAAATTTCATCCTTAAATCAAAATATAACTAGGGAAGCAAATTTCCACTTTAATGTGCTGATAAAGGGAAGCTGGAGAGCCTGAAAATTCAGGCCTCAGACGCAGGGAAGCTTAAAAAGATGAGGAAAGCTGTTGTAAGTTGTGTGACTCTCTTCTGTGAGGATTTGTTTCTATGTGGGAGAGGATGTGATTTAACAAAGATATTGCTTAAGCTGAGGTGGAACTTTTCTCTTTAGAGGCTGTGTAAGTGGAACATTTATTTCTGCCACAGCTCACATTTTAATCCCAGCCACTGAAAACCCCTTTCTGGTGTGAACAAACCCTTTCTCTTCATCTAAAGAAGCTGAAGGTCAGTCCGTATTTGTCAGGTGATGCAGCTCATCACTTCCCAGCAGGGAAATGAGGCAATATATTCCACAGAGAAATGTGTCCCTTTCTTCCTGCTTGGGACTGAAGTCATGTCCAAGTGCAATTCAGTAATTCAGTATCTGTTCTAATCCTAAACTTTCACCAAAGCTGCTGCTGGCAAATCGAGGGTACAAAGCAAAGGTGTTGGTTAAATGGTGCTACAGAGGATGGAGCTCTGTGATAGCTCTGACCCTCTCGAGTTCGCTTTTTTGTCTTTGTAAAATTAACCCACTGCAAAAAGCATTCCAGCTCCTGTGCTCTCTGCTTTCTGCTCTCAATGCTTAATTTCTGTGCTGGATAAGTGTCTGAGGTGGAGTGCACTGACCATCTGAATGATACTAAAATGTGCAATAATTGTTTATGCTTTAATGAGAGCCTAAACCCCTAAATTAACAGCACTGAGCAAACAGCCAATATACATGAATTTATCGTAGGTTTGGGTTCCTAGGGGACATGTTGAAAACTCTGATACATTATTATTAATATTGATTGCTTGGCCTAATCCTAACATAGAATCACAGAATTGGTAAGGTAGGAAAAGGCCTTTAGGATCACCAAGTCATGAGTAAACTGAGTCTCCTGCAGATAGACCACGCATATCTGAAAGGTAATGACAGCAAAAGCCAGAGGATAATGCAAATCTCTTCTGAATTCAGGTCTGGGGCTGAAGGCAGAGGGAGGGAGTATCCCACAGACAGAAAAGAGAAGCCAGGCTAAAGCTCTGTGCCAGTGGGGACCCTGCTGAGGGAGCTGAGCCCATCACAGGAACTGTTCCCATCAATGGCAGGATTTCCTATCGTTTGCATGACAGCAACACCAGGCCCTCAGTCTCCTCAAGCCAAACGTTGTAAGGTAGACTTTGTGCTCCTCGAGGATTCCCAGAGCACAGATAGCATCATTAAAGGAAGGGGAAAAGGAAGACTGGTCCTAGCAGAGCATTGCTTAGAGATGTGGACAAAGGCAGGAGAAGAATTCGAGTGTATCCTCCAGGCACACGCTGGAAGTGGAATTTCCCTTCCCACTGCCAGGCACAATGAGGCCAAGGCCCCTGTGTGCTGCAGATAACCCACCCTGTGCCTGGTGAGCTCTGCCAGGTGTCAGGAGCACCACTCCAGGTGTTGCTGCTGGGCTTGGGAGAGACAGGGAAGCAGAGAAATGGGTGACTTCAGTGGGGACAAAGCCAGATGGGCCACTGCTGGTTTGGGGCTGTCTAACAGAATGTGTAATAGAAACAGAGGCCTCTGTCACCTCAGGTTGTGGCAGAGGATGCTGGGGAACTTGGACAGGAACAGAAGGGTCTTGGTGACAGCTGGGACAATAAAACTGATCTCTTTGGGTTTCAAAAATGGGGAATTTAAAACATTTCTGCCTTTTTGTCTACCTCTATCTGCGATGGTGCTCTGTAACTCCTGGAATTCCAGATAGCAATTTTGAGGCAGAAGAACACTCTTCCCTCTCTGCTGCTCTTTAGGAAGGTACCTGTGCAATCTCCCTAATTTGTCCAGGTGACCACGCTTGCCTTCTCTAAAATATCAGTCATTTTCCACTATAAGTTCTGGACTTTCATGGATAATACTTGATAAAGCTTTCACATGCAGCTGCTAATCTATTGCAAGAGTTTTGCTCTCTGTCTCACACAAAAATACTTGTCTGGAGAAAAGTCTCCAGAGTGTCTGATCACCTCTTGACTCTCTCTGGTTTACTGATGGTAAACCTTTACTGGGGTATTCTCAGAGCACCAAAACTGAAGTGTAGGCAGTGCAGTGGAGGGATAAGTTGCCCTTGTGCCCTTCTCCTGTCTTTGCTAGCCCTGGAAATCCTAGGTCTTGATCTGCTCCAGGTCCTGTGAATGTCCTAATTAGCACCTGGGAGGGCTGGCCCACAGATGTGTACAGCAGCAAAAGTACAGCTCAGACCCATGGCACAAAAAACTTCCATTTCAGGGGTATGAGAGAACTTACTTAACATATTCAGCACAAGCTTGCATTCACAATACAGCTCGTTCCATTCTCATTGACAGATCTGCAATTCAGATGCAGATGAGTGAAAATCAAATGAAAGGGGCTAATTTGTATTCCTGCACTGAAGAACTCCAAAAAGGTTCTTCACAATTTTTTATTAATTTTTCATACTCCAAGGCCAGCCTCACTGCAGAGTTCAGGAGGTGCAGTGGTGGGTGGTGTGATGAGGAATGCATTCTGTGCAGGTCTCTGGGGGCAGCTCAGGCTGAGCCCTGGGAATGGTTGGAGCCCCACTGGGGCTCCAACCATTCCCAGGGCTCAGCCTGAGCTGAGCCTTGGGCTTTTCCATGGGAAAAGCCCATGGAAAAAAAAAAAAGCTGGGCTTTTCCATGGGAAAGGGGCTGTGAGCTGGCACTGACTGTGCACAGCAAAGGGCACAGGGAGCTGTGGCACAGCCAGAGTCGTGGCAGGAGCCGAGGGCTCAGGAGGGACAGGGAGACTTTGGCACTCTTGGACTGTCAGGGGATAAAAGGCCAGCGGTTCCTTGGTTGGGACCCCTCCTGGGGGGCACCAGCTCGGGCTGTTCCGTGTTACTGCACTGGGAATAAATGGCTTTTTGGGACGAGACGTCTGAGACTGTGCCGTGGGAAACCCGGGCTGGAACTGGGAAGGAATCCTGGTCTGACTGAGGGTGTGTGCAGGGAGCCAAGCGGGACTTGTTGGCTCCTGGGGCTGGGAAGGGGCTCCAGCCCTGGCAGGGCCAGTCTGGGGTGGGAGTGGGACTGCCTGAGTCCCCTCTGGATGGCTGGACAGGGGAGTTTCCTGGACAGATGTGCCCTCATTTCTAAACCATGCCCTCATTTTGCACACGTTTATTCCCAGCGTTGCTTGGTGGGATCTCTGCGTGTGCAGGGGGCTCTGTGCCTGGGCTGAGGACAGGATCTGGAGAGGGACCCCTGAGAGTCCCTTGGCAGCAGAATTGGTGCCTCCTGGTCCTGACCACGACACCAGAGTGTTTGTTGGCTGTGTTGGCTACACCTGCATGGCCCTTGGAGGAGCAGGGCCCTGAAGGGAAGCCCACCACAGGTGGATCAAAAAAACCACATCATGGATCAAATGAGTGTCCAGCCCTGGGCTTGCCAAGATCTGTTCTCCTCCAGCTCTTCCAAGGCCTGTGTGGGAACTGTTCCAGTGACTGTGAGCTGGGCATCCCTCTGTCCTAGCAAACCTCCAGCCTGCAGAAACAATCCCTCTCTGCTGTGCTCAGGGGAGGAAGGGAAACCACTCACACCAGCGCTAAAGTTTGAGGGGTTTTCAGTTTGCAAACCCACAAGGATAACAAAGGAAACACATTTGGTTTTTTTAAAAAGACATCAAAGTAATTTCATGCCCAACAAATTTCTCACAAAACTGGGGAACCTCTTATTTTCTTCTTGGCACTAACATTGGAACCTCTGAATTAAACTTCTAGAACCTGAGCAAAACCTGGAATGATGATGAAAATAGAATGAAGATTTCTTACAGGAAGCTCAGCTGCCAGAAATAATCAGTTATCTCGATTCTGTGAACCTCTGCTCTTTTAGGAAATATAAAGTATTGTCTGGCCTGATTTAAGCCTGTAGTTCTGTAGACACATGCCCTGACAAGAAAAGAGAATTTTACAAAAGTTTTTCTATTTTCCATTTGAAATATTAATTGAAGTAATTGATTTATGGATGGTCAGTGAAGTCCTTTGTTCCATAAGTGCTGTAAATCAGAGCAGTTTCTGAACCATGCCCTGTGATTTTTGCCTCTATCCTGTTTTCAGAGCAGTTCCCCTCGGCAGAGGCAGGATGTGAAGCAAAGCTGGCAGCAGAGCTGTTAACTCTGCCCTGCCTCAGCTGCCTCTGTGCCCCACATCCAGCACTCTGTGAGCTGCTCATTGCTCAGGGACGTGCTCTTCTTCCAGGACACAATTCCAGTGTTAACATCTGTTTTAAAAATGTTTAAAGAACAGTTTTATGGTCTTCTGTTAAAGAGCAAAGCTTTGGGAAATGCTTCCTGTTGCACTGCAGTGCAGCTGTAGCAGCCTGAAAAATAACCCCAGGTTTGTGGCTTTGTGGGCAAAGCAGGAATGATTTTTTAATTGAGTTTATCCTTTGCTTTCAAATTAATTTGTTTTATTGCTTGTAACTTCACATTCTTCTCTATAGTAAACTGTATTGTTCTAAGGCTCTCATATGCTAGATGAATCCTGTGTCCTTTTCTCCCGTGGGTCACCCTTTATTTCAGGATAAAAAGTACCTCCTGGAGATACCAGAGATAAATTCCAAGTCAGCATTTCTGTGATTTGTTTCTGGTATATTGGTTGTTGTTACAAGGCACAAATTAACCCAAGATGAGAAGCTTTTGTAAATCATTGGAGCATCCTTGCTTTTGTCTAATATATTTTCCTGTGTGAGCATCTCTAATACTGTGTGCTTTTACAAATGCTGATCTGATGATTTGTATTCACAGGAGGCAGGGACACATTGATTAACTATACTTGGAATGTTTTTGGGAGCTAAGAATGGAAGAGATTTTCTCACAGAAATTCATCTTCTTCCATCTCTTCTTTTTCCCCTTGCATTTCTTTCCTTCCTTTATCTTTATTACAGCATGACAGCCAGCACAGTAAGGTGCTGTGCACACTGACAGTCCCACTATTGCAGAATAGATTTCTTACAGAAAATCCACTAGCAGTTCATCTCTTATGCATAAATGCTTTGTCTCTGCAAGCTGTACAGCGAGCTTGTTAGTTCAGGGACCTGCTACACTGGCTCTAGGATAAGATAAAAGCCTTTTCAACCAACTTTTTGTGTCAAGCCACTGTTCATAAAATAACTCATCAGAAAAAAAAATGGGTCTTTTTGAATCAGTGAGATCAAGAAACCTCTGCAATAAGAATTGCTGGTCTTTTAGAACAGGGTCTGTAAAACCTGGCACTCCAGTGTTAGGGTGCTAAAGTACCTGGGATGCTTTAAACTCGGGAATTAGGAGACTGAATCACTGACCTGAGTTTGTATAACCCCCCTCTTAGTTTTAAACAGATATGCCAGAGCTGGCCAGTGCACATGGCTGTCACCTCTTGGTCCTGGACACAGCAAAGCCACCCACCTGAAAGGCAGACCCCAAATCCACCCCCACTTCAATGAAACATTTGCACCAAATCACAGCCCAGCACACCCCTGCTCACTGCAAACAGTCCTGGACCTGCACCTGTCCCCACCATGAGTGAAATCCCTTCCTAAAGGCTTTACAGGTCCAACTGGCAGCATGATCTCCACCTCTGTTCCATTATGAAAGAACATCAGCAACACAATCTAAATATTACAAGGCAATACTCCAAAAAAACATGAAATGTCTCTCTTTTTTAAACAATCTGTGAATATTGTGGTATAGCCCAACAAAGCCAGAGATTTTCCTCTTGCAGTGCCAACTGTAAACAGCTCTGCTGTTTGTACTTAACTTGCTGTGGGTGCCATCAATGTAAGGCCCTAAGGATTTGGTGGATATGTATAAAATTCATAGCCCAGTTGCTGGTATTTCTTAAATTATTTAAGACATTACAAAATAGTTTGGGTGGAGGTAAAAGAACCCCTTTGAAATGAACTCCATGGCTGAAGGACAGAAAATAGCATTTATCTCTTACCCGAGTCCGAGGTGGCGGAGCTTCAGTCTGGTACCAAATCAGGCAAACGAAACCCAACAGTATCCCAAAATGTTAAGCAGAATACAAAAAACGAAGATCAAATAGAAAAATCCACTTCTCTTTTTGTTAAGCAATACTGGGAGTGTTCAGCTCTCCAGTCTCCAAGGTTTTCCAGCTGGGAGTCAGCCTTTTCCCATCCTGCATCCCGGCATCCTGTTATTGTTCCAAGTCTTAGTAATACAGTGAGAAAAGGGAGTGGAGGAAACAAGATAAACTTAGCCTTATTATTGCTCTATCTACTTATTTGTTGCTGACTCTAATGAGGGAACTGAATAAAAGGAAACTGGCTCTGAGAGAAACACCAGAGTTGGTCTGTTATTTAGCATTGCTGTAGAGAGAGTTTTAGGGGCTGGCAAATACCTGAGAGGTCCTTTTGGTGTCTGACACTTGATCAGCACAGACTATGCCTGCTTTGCACAAACAGGATTTTCAAAGCAGTTTGGAAGTGTCCTATCTATAAGGATTTTTATACCTGGAAACCAAAAAGGCAGAGCCCTCCTGTTAATGAGACTGGGTTCCTGCTAAGCTCTGTCAGTGCTGGATGTAAAGATGAAATTCACAGTATTTTTCACAGGTAAAGTGAAGACCCAAGGAACAAGGCAGTGTAAGTGGGCCTTTCAGAAGGAGAAAATGTTCATAACTTCTTGGTTATGGTGAGTTCTGTCTGGAGACCACTCAGGGCAGACAGAGGGGGAAGCTTCAGTGTTAAACTGAGCACAAGGGTGTAGCTCTGGCATTGTGCAGCACAAATGAAAGAAGATTTTTTTTCACTAAATAATGCAGAAGAAAACTGAGAAGTACAGGGCTTACTCAAAACTCACTCTTTTGAACCACTTATAATAAATGTAGGCAAATGTTCAATGTATCTTAAGTATGACTTTAATAACTTTAATTATTGAATTAATTTTTTAATATTATTCCAAAATTAAGTACTCTCTTGCCCCTATTTGTCATCACAGTCCAGCACAGGTGGTGGCATTGATTTCCTGCCTTGCCAGAAGGCTGAGGTTGGTCAGATTGTTTCACACTTTCATGGTGTACAGCAGTGAAGATGAATGTCTTCTAAAGGAATTTGTTACATTAATTATTTTTAAAAAAAGAAGACATTTTTCAAAGTCTTGTGTAAGGAGCTCACAGAGTTCAGTTTCCTGGCAGGAAAATAAGCTGTTAAATAAGCTGTGTCACTGCTGAGAGGGGAGCAGGGAGATGTTGATAGGGGTTTTCCAGGGAAGTGCATGATCTGGTCAGGATGCAGCTCTGTGATAATCTGGTGCCCACAGCAGACAAGGGGCCCAGATAGGATTTACCCCTGCAAGGGGCTCCAACTGCATTTACAGCCCTTGGTACCTTTGATGTCCCTGTGTGGGGCCTGGGAGGGAGGGTGACATTCAGCTGCTCCAAGGAAAGGAGGAGGGAAGGGACTCATCCCCTCTGCTCAGAGGGGAAAGAGGAGACCCCAGGGCTCTCTCTGTGTGCCCTGAGGCAACAGGCTGAGGTTGTCCAGGTCTGTTTCCATGCCTGCTAAATTACCTTCCTATTATCTGATTTGCTTCATCTCCCCCAAAAAGTTCAAGGCAAGAAGTGAGAAAGTTTCTAAAAGTCTTTTCACATGCTCTGCTTGAGAGCTCAATAGAAAACTGAAAACCATTTATAAGTTTAGAGGAAGATACTTCCACTGAAATTTTAGAAACCCAGTTTACCATCTAAAACCTTCCCATTATACTTTACAGATTTCATCTCTGTTGAACTGATCCTTTAGGTTTTCTTTCTGGCTATGAGGAAAGGCCCACTGAGGTTTTGTGGAATGAAGAACCAATTCTTGCAGCCCCCTCCCACCAGCAGCAAAGCCCCTGCTGGTTCAGAGTGCCCTGTGCCCTCTGGCTGATCCCAGACATTTGCCCTGCTGTTCCTCCTAGGCAGTGAATGTCACCATGTTTTAACACAAAATTTTGGCAAGCAGGATTTCTTGTAGATCTTAGACTTTCAGACTTTATCACTGGGGCCAAATCTTGGAAGACTTTGGAAAAATTCCTTGGTGCCTCACGCCTTTTGCAAGCCAGAGGGTAATGTCTCAAAAATATTATTAATTCACACAAGTTCTGCTAATGAGAAAAATCCTTTGCATGATCAGACAACATGGGCAGGTTTTGGTACCTTTTAGGTGACTGATTCTGTGTATGAAATATTATTTAACATTCCAGCTTGTGGAAGTGAAAGGAACAGGTAAAAAATGAACAGAAACCTGAGCACACACTGCCTGTGTGACTCATGGATGGAGATGGTGGCACGAGCAGAAGGAGTGATAATTATTTACTTGGCATTTCACAGTGTTTTCCTGCTGTTCCTTTCTCCAAATGACATCAGGCCTTTTCCATTGGTCGGTTCAGCTCTGCTGTACGAGTTTTCTTCCACGTTATATCCAGCTGCCCTCACTGGATCATTTGCTCCTTTCCACGTGCTTTTCCCACAGATGTTCATTAGCTGCTGCCTTGTGACTCTGTGGCACCTGGCTTAGGTATGTCTGGTTCACATCAGCATCTCTTTCTATGAAACTTTGAGTTTAGCCTGTGTTATTTAAATGCTGGAATCTGAGCAATTTGCCAGACTAGTAAAGTTTAAAATAGTCTTTCCTCTCTTGAATGATGGGGTAGAACTCAACTTTGCTTTAAAGGTGCTTGTGCATAGTTTGAATTTGACATTCCTGGGAATATGAAGTAATAACTGTCATCTTGCTACTGCTGAGAGGAATAGTGTGTTATAATGGGCAGAAACACAGCCCTCACTCAGCACATTAAATCTCTTAAATCTGGCTGCTCTCACTACGCACAGACACCCGTGAGGGGTTCGTGTAAGTTACTGGTTGATAAGTGCACAGAATAAAAGTGAGATTAAAGCACCTTTCTTCAGAATTAGATTTTATCTGTTGCTGAGGAGATTGGTCAGGTGATCTGCAGCTCCAGTTTCTCTGCTTGCTGTGTAGCCAGCAAAGCAGGCTGACCTGTGGTCACAGCTGCTTTCAGGTTTGCACTGTTTCAGGTTCGTGCTTGTTTGCTGTCCCATCTGCTCAGCGCTCTGGGAAGTTCCCCTCAAAAAATTAATGGAAAACAGTTGTAGGAACAAGTTCATTGCTTTCCTAACCAGCACAAATCCCAGCAAAGTGGATAAAGCAGCCCATGTCTTTCACTGAGAGAGAGTTTTTCTTTTCTTCACAAGTAATTCGAGTTATGGTGACATTCCTTATGATAAATAAGCCCTTCTTGATAAGCACAGTCATCAAAACCAAAGACAGATATTGACACAGCTGAAACTAATAATCTTTTAATTCTCGTCCTACTATCTGACTCTCACTAGGGAAGGGTTTTACCCTTGGCAGTGCAGCCCAAGAATGCTTTTGTAATAGTTTATAAAAGTTAGACTGAGTAGTCTGCCTTGCTAAACCCAGCACGTTACAGGCACTGTGCAAGTGAAGGTCTGCCAAGACTGGGAATTCGGTCACAGCAGTGATACTGTGTCAGGATTTTTCTGACCCATTAGGAAATATGGTAGGGGAGAGCACAGGCTTTCCTTTGGTTATAAAAATAAACCCCAAATGCTAATTTTGAGCAGCTCAGCTATTCACTGTAAACTCCCTCCCATCTGAAATGTGCAATTGTATCTGATGGTTGTCTGCAGCCTCTCTGGAAGGAGCATTACCTGAAGTTTAAAAAATAACAATTCCTGCTCCATGTGGAAGGCATAATCTCTGCAGCACGTTGTGTTGTTATTTCTGGGCCTTTAATCAGGGCAGTGCAGTGCTCTTAGTCATTTCCACTTGCTCACTGGTTTCCTTTCTGTCACAGCTTGAGGTGCGCATCCTGGAGGGACTCTGACTCAGCTTCCTTTTGTCAGGTTTCTTAAACAAAGGAATGTAGCTCTGATTTGTTTTTAATTTAAGGTGTATTTTAAAAAAAACTGCTGAGGAATTTCAGTTAAAGCTTATGGAGTTGTGTGTTCACTGGGGAGGTGTGATAGCATTTGCTGAGCTGTTTTCCAGAGCACAGTTCTGGCTGTACCACACTCATGTCACGACACCAGATCTCTCATGGAAGGGTCAGTCCTATGCCCCCTAATGAGACCCAATGCTTCATAAAGACTAATGACTACAGGGTTTTTTTCTGAAATGTTCATCAGGGAATGATCCCAAATGATCTGGTTGCCTTGTTTGGAAATGACAGGAAAGAATAGATGGTACAAAATGCACCTGTATTGTACTAAAACTCTGTAACCCCCTGAGCAGGAGCCATGAAATGGAACTGCGTCACCACTGAACTGAAGGAAGGAATAATGAATGCCTTTGATGTGCTCACTGAAGACACAATCCACAGGGATTTGGAACAACAAGCCTGCAGGCTAACTCTGGCACACTAACCTTTCCATGGGATTTCAGTTGGAAGAGCAGGTCTAATGTAGAGGTGTGACACTGAGAAAAAGTTTTCCACAAATGTTTTTGATAAACAATCTTCATTTCAGTGAATTTTTTTTTTCACCCGAAGAACATATCTGTTTTAATTGGATGTTCCTTAAAGTAGAAACCCAAACCAACACAATCTGTTCTTAAACAAAAGGGATGCAAATCATCACCTTTCATTCAGTAACTCTGTTGGTTGGTTGTTGAAGCAGCCCAGCTTTCACCTCTGACTGATGGTGGAAATGGGAGGCTCATGTTTTGGTGTAGAAGAGGCTCTCTCTGCTATGCCAGATCTGAAATCAGAGGCATAACATCCATCTTAATTTTTGGTAAAGTCTGCAGTGCAAACATTCTTTGTGTCTGTGGCATTAATTTAAAATATCCCAGAAGCAGAATGTGCAGGAGATGATGTGGAGCTGCTGGGGCAGGAGGGGCTGCTGAAGTTTCCCTCTGTGAGCCCCACCTGGGGCTGCTCCAAACCCTGTGCTTGTGTCCCACCTGTGCTGTGATCCCTCACAGTGTGAGGGGAGCAGTGCCCCAGGAGGAGGGACATGGACAGAACCAGGGGTTTGATGGCCTCTTCCCTTTTCTTCCTGCGCTGTTTACACACAACTGTTTGCCCATCCTGGTCCTGGCTTTCCTATGGCATTCTCCCCATTAATGGGTCAGCCTGCAAGCTCCTGACTTCAGCGCTGGGCTGAGCAGGGGCAGAGCATCTCGGTCCCTGCACTTGGCAGCACTCTGGCTCTTTGATTGTTCTGCAGTTAAATGTCTGCTAGGAAGCTCTGAAACAGAAGAAGATTTTTAAATGGTCAAAATAATGTTGATTTTTCTTTCAAAAAAGACTGAAACCTAATTTTTATGTCTCTCAATGTTCTATAAGAGCTTCAGGGGAGAAAAAAAGTCAGATTATTCCTTGAACGGCGACCAATACAGCAAATAACCATTCCAGGCATAGGAGAGCTGTCATCTCAAAAGCTGCAGCACACAAATAGCTCTGCTGTGCTGGGATTCATGCGGCTAGTCAAGTGCAGAAGGAGTTTTATCTTGAGAGGAAGATTTTACAGTACTGGGGTGAAAAGAGCAGGGTGCAACAAAAGGCAGGTCACACACTTGGTTGGGGTTGCCTTCAGGGCTGTTGTTCACCCCAGTGTCCCTCCCACTGCGCTGTGTCCACTTGTAAACTGCCAGAGAAGGGACGTGGCTCACTGGGGCTTTGTTCCAGTGAGTGCCAATAAACCAGTTCCTGAAGGGGAATGGTGTTTACAGGATGTGAGATGACCCATATCCCAAATGATTTCCTTGATGCCCCTTGAAGTCTCTAGATTTTCCTTTCATGTCCTCACACCGAGCTGCCCGAGCCGCAGTGATCCAATCTCCACGTATGCATTCCAAGTGAAGTCATGCCACTGACGTCGGTGTGTCCTGGAGCTCACCCTCCTTCTCCCGGTTTGGCCACACGGGGTTGGAGCTCTCTGGCTGTGTTGTGGAACACACAAACACACACACAGGCACAGGCACAGAGGCACAGAGGCACAGAACCACAGAATTAACCAGGTTGGAAAAGACCTTTGAGATTATTGAGTCCACCCTGTGACCAGCACCACCCTGTCACCCAGACCATGGCACCGAGTGCCACATCCAGGCTTTCCTTAAACACCTCCAGGGATGGTGACTCCACACCCTCCCTGGGCAGCCCCTTCCAACCCCCAACCACTCTTTCTGCAAAGAAAGTCTTCCTGATGTCCAACCTAAACCTCCCCTGGTACAGCTTGAGGCTGTGTCCTCTTGTGCTGTCCCTTGCTCCCTGGGACAAGAGCCCGATCCCCACCTGGCTGCCCCCTCCTGTCAGGGAGGTGTAGAGAGTGATAAGGTCTCCCCTGAGCCTCCTCCTTTCCCAGCTAAACAACCCCAGGTCCCTCAGCCACTCCTCACAGCACTTGTGCTCCAGACCCCTCACCAGCCTTGTTGCCCTTCCCTGGACACATTCCAGCATCTCAATGCCCTTCCTAAACTGGGGGGCCCAGAGCTGGGCACAGCACTCGGGATGTGGCTCACCAGTGCCCAGCACAGAGGGCACTGCCCTGCTCCTGCTGCCCACACCAGTGCTGATACAGGCCAGGGGCTACCGGCCTTCCTGGCCACCTGGGCACGCCTGGCTCATGTTCAACCTGCTCACACACACACAAACACTCTCACACACATTAACATACGCACATAAACACACATGCACATAAACACACA
>VZTH01014776.1:167574-195213 GCA_013397815.1 Aleadryas rufinucha | reverse complement strand
ACCGACCCCACGCACCGCGTTACTATGCCTAAGCTTTTGTTACAGTTCCCTAAAACACTGATTTCACTGATTGCCATGGCCTCCTAGTGCTGAACTTGCCTTCAGTCAGCAGTAGGCAATGCCTCTCTGGATTACATCTTACTGTTTATTCTGGTTGGTGATACCCTGATAAACAACAGTGGAGATTTCAGCAGGCACAGGCAGTAAGTGTGCTGATGTGTGATGATGTATAGGACAGGATGTTTTGATCTGCTTGTTTGAAATGGCCCTCATAGTCGTAGCCACGTTGTGTCAACAAGTGAATGGTTTTCCACTTGGATTTGCTGAATGCTCTTGAAACTCCACAAAGTTTCTTCCCATCAGGGTCTTGGTCCACCTTGCCATGTGAGATGGTCTTCGTATTTTTGGTAGTACACTTTCCAAATCTTCCTCCATTCTTCATTTCTCAATGAAATCAACCTCACAGTTATTTCGGTCAGGAGGGTAAAAAAAGATGGGAGCCTTTATTAACAGACAGTTGTGTACTACGTCTGTTAGAGTTTATGCTTTATACTCATCCTAAATACCTTGCTAAGCAGTGTCAGCATTCTCTCTTGGATGGGAAAGTGACTTCTATCAGCTGTTCCCAAGCATCCAGGACTGAACTGTCTGGCATACCTTTGATACTGTGTCTCTTGCACCAAGACATAAATTATCTGGCTAATCGTGCTTGGGTATAGTTACACTGACAGCGTGAGTGACATTCAACCACATCTCAAAGAAAAGGATACAGATAAACTACCTCTCCTATGTTACTTCTCTATTCCATTTCATTATGTTCTGCTTTCACTTCATATTTTTGCTTTCCAGACTTGTGTTTTCCTTCATATTTTGCATTATCATCTAGTATCTGACATTTCCAGTCCTAGAAAAGATACAGTGCTTCATTTTTGAAACTACTGCAAATATTAGCTTTTCTGAATTTCGTCTTGCCTAGGCTTGCAGTTCACATTCCCCACAGCACAACTCCTATGAGATGAGCTTTGCTTGTTTGTACTCAATATAATTAGAATTTAATTTCAAAAGTATTTCTGTGACTTCAAATACAATTTAACTTGTCTATTGTGTCCAAGTGTAAATCATATGTAGTCTTTTCATATTCAAAGTGGTAATCCAGTCTTTGATCTTGCAGAATTTCTGCTACAATTGATTTTTTCTAGCTCTTCTTTGCCTCTCTTCAGCTGTCGTCCACAGACTTTTGCAAAATTGTTTTACTTCTTACAAATATAACAGATTTGCCCAAAGTCTGCTTTGGTCCATATTTTATTTCAATCCTTTGCGCAATCTTCTATGTGACTTCTTGCAAATCTACTCTGATTGTATTTTGTGGACTTCTCTATAGAGCCTTCAGTTTTGTTTTGCAATTGCATCTCTTTATGGATTTACAGTTTCATACATATAAAGCATCACACATCTTTTTGATTTCTTAGAGGAAACCGATCCCTCTGCAGCTTTACCTCTCTGTAACTGAAGAATTCTCTTCATTTGTTTAGTGCTGTGTAGCAGCTGTCTTGCTCTTTCTCACCTGCACATAGGCTATTTGTCTAATCTGGTGCATCTGAGCAGCAGCATCTTTTAGGCCACATTTTAATCTTCTCAGAAATAGAAAAAAAGGCATTGTCCTGCTTTGCTCAGTTCTCTAGGCTTTTTCTGAAAAGTTAGATGCATAGTGCAGTTTTTACTGGTTTCTCTAAGATGTCCTTTACTCACTATCTTTTCTTCCACTTGTGTGTCTGTTCTGTTGCTAGTACTGTATTGCCTTCTGAGGTGGCAGTGAAACAGAGCTCCAAATCAGGACTCAGAAGTACAATAAATCATTACCAAAACTAAAGAGAATCTAGTGCTGGGGAAAGATCTGTATATTTTGCTCCATCAGGTGCTCAGCACTGACTGAGTGCAGCAAAAGCTAATTCAGACAAAAATTCTTCTTAAAGTGCCTTTTACTGTGAGTGTTATTTAATGTTCAGAGTTATGTACTTAAGACTGTCTCTGAACTTAAATGAGGAAGGAATGAAATGGTGTATTTATGCACCAAATTTAAAAGACCAAGGTTAAAAATGGGCTTGTAATGCCTTACTATTTAGAAGTTCTTACATCCAGTTAAGTTATTCAATGTTGTTTTTTATGGAGATATTCCAGAAAACTGCTTTCAGTTCTGGAATGACTGATCTCTTTCTAATTGAGTGAAACTTGGCAAGCCTCAGATCTACAGGAAACACAAAAGAGTGCAGGTACAATACCTTGCTATAAAAAGATTTAATTAAATGCTGTATTTCTAAAATCATAATAGCTGAGAAACCACCATTTTGTTTGACTTACTGTGAAAAGGCAAAATGGAACCAGAAAACAGTAAGATCCAATTTGTTTATTCCTCAGCTACAAAATCTTCTTTCCGAAATAAATCTTTATGCTGCTTCTTTCTCCTTCTAACAAATGTTTTGGTCTCTCACTGGCAAAATGAAAACAAAAAGAAAGACAATAGTTTGTGAAGAGCCTTTTCACTTGGGAAATACTACTTTATAGTAACTGTAGTATAATCTGTCATAACTCCAAATATAACAGACTAGTACAAAAAGAAAGCAACAATGGTAAGTGCCTCCCTGGGTGTTTCATGGTAATTACAGCTCTCTGGCTGAGAGAACTGATGGCTAAAGGCAATTTAGACATTTAAACTGACCAGTCTGATTCCTTTCCTTTTAGGCTGAGATCACTTTATTAACAGGCATGTAGATTGATGGCGTATCCAAGATTTTCTGGAGTGGGGTGCAGTTTCAGGAAACAGCCTTCAAAAATGTGGGTAAAAGAGTGAACGAATCAGGGACACAATAACTGAGGCATATTTAAATGATAGCCAGGAGAGTATCATGACCACCATTTTACAGTTTAGAGTGCCATTGTTATTTTGTACAGTCCTTAATATAGAGGAGATGGTGTGTCTGTACACGGTGTTATCCTATGCATACTATTGCTAAATGTTCACTGAATATTGTTTTCCATAAGGCAAATATGCTTTTAAATGTAAATTAATAGGTTATTAACTTCAACAGTGAGCCATGGAGCTACAACAGCAGTAGCTTCTGATTGCAACAGTATTTAACATTTTCTACAAAGACACACAGAAATTCCAGCTCAGGAGAGACCCATTGCTGCACTTGTGCCTCTTTCCAGATCACTTTTGTTTTCAATATTCCTGTACTTTAAAATGACTGCAGAGATGATGGGATTTTGGCACACCAGGAAGTACTGTAGTTATGGAGGTACTGTCATTGTGGTGAATTTTAATCCTGTGTCCAGTGGGAACAAGAAAAGCAGTGCGGAGAGTGGGGGCAGAGTTTGCTACTGGGCCTGAGCACGGCTCACAGCTGTGGGAAGTTCACTTGCTTGTAATTGCAGAAAGGCCTAGGTTACATTTTTTTAATACTCCTGGGAAACCAGACAACACTAACAACCACATATGTACCCAAGGGGTAAGTAAAAATTATTAAAAATCAAAACAGGGATAAAAAATCCCACCGTTAATCTTTTTAAACAGAAAACCTGATTATTTTTTACCTTTTGTGTTTCAATGTACTGCATTCTTCAATGTCAAATTTCAGAAAAATACACGAACGGGTTTCTTCCTTTTCCTGCCAGGAGCTACAGCATCCAGAGGGCTCTTCATCGCCTCTGTCAGGTCTTCAGAAGGCAGATGGTCACAGATGCATCTCCTGTTCCACTGACCTGTTCTGGCTTGTTTTCCATGTTCAGAGTACTTGATCCATTCTCAGGTGGATCTACTGGCAGAATGGGCTGAGTTTGCCCCAAAGTCCTTTAAAGGAAAAGGTAACTTGTTAAAGGAAAGCGGGGTGGGAATGTATGAGTTTTGGCTAGAACTGTCCATTATGACTAGCCTTTGGAGAGTTACCTAATACTTGTTCCCAAGCTGCATGGTCTAAATCAGGTTTTTCTCCTGGTGAAGTCAGCAGGAGTGGCTGTTGGCACATGACAGGAGGGAGCAAGTTGGGCCCTAGCTCTGGGTGTCACTCTGTGGGTGTATGTGCCAACAGAGGACAGATATGCTTAGGTCCCTTCTCCGCAGTCAAGGCCGAGGCTGGCATGGATGCTGGAGCAGAGGCTGGAGCAGCAGCTGGGGGGCTCAAACAGCCTGGGGTGGATGGGAGTAGGAGGGAGAGGAGGCTGTACAAAGCAGCGGGAAGGGGCTGCATGGCTGCAGGGAGCTGCTGGTGGTCCCTAAGGCTGAAGGACAGGCAGAATGGCAGTTCCTGTGCTCTCAGGAGCTCCCTGCAGACAAACCTTGCACCACACAGTGTGGGGAAGGGCAGGTGCCATGCCTGTCCTTAGCCAGGACTGACAGACATCCCTTGGAGCACAGCGCATCCAGCATAAAAGTTCTGCCTCTTGTATGATGGTCATGGACAATCAGCCGTAGCCCAGCAGCTCAGTTTACTGCTTCACCTGCCATGTGTTTCATTTGCTGTGCCTGCACCAGAGTGTGCACATGCACTGCCATCAGCTGGGACCCTCCTGGCTTTACACTGACCATCTCCAGCCCTGGGTTTGAGAGGACTGCAGTCACCGATGGCTGTTGGCACATAAATGATCTGCCACTGACATGAGAGTTGTGGGAGGGCAGTCTGTGACCAGCAGGAGGTACTGTGGGGAGAATTCCTTCTGCACTTTCCTCTAAGGTGCTGCAAGAACACATCACCTACTCAGTTCAAACGGTGCATAAGTGATATAATGGAACCCTTGGCTGGCCTGTAGACAGAGCTTTGTAACAGCACTTTGATCTAGCACTGGTTAAAATTCTGCTAGCCTGATGTTTGTTTACTGTTTTAAAAATATTTTGCAACAAAAGCAAAGATGAAAAGTATAATTTGGCTAGAAAAGCAAATCTGGGATAAATGGAATAAGGACAAGTGGGCTGTTCTTTGACATTAATATTTGTATTCAAGGATATCCTAAAGGCGCACAAGGGACATCAAATTCCTTTTTGTTTGCAGGATGTAAGAGAGTTCTGAAGCTTGCATTATGGGTCAAAAAAGAAGAGAATATTTGTTTGGCCTCTGCAACACAAGGGAAACAAATTAGTGGATATGTAATTTGTCTAACCGCTTCCATTAGCACAGCTATTAAGGATGGTTGTTTTTCCCAGTTTTCATAGATAGTTTTGTTGTTGGGAGGATTGCCATACTATTGACAAGCTACTAAATAGGGGTTTTTTGTCTTGTAACTTTTTGATACTTTGTGTTGCAGGTATGACTCATTAGTACTACTTACATAAAAGTGGATCCAGATAATGCCGATGTGTATGCTCCTACTCTGTGCTCTGCAAGCCACCTCCTCAGCCTGCCCGTGACCAAGAATATGTACCACGAGCATCCACTAAGTGATTTCTTCCTGTACATGCCATATGGAGGAGAAGTCAATATTTATACCTCTCACTTGATAGAATTCATTAAATATATTTTGCTAAATAACACTCTATATTACATCTCCCTTGTCTAATATTTGCCCACAGAAGAAGTATTTGTTATGTGAGTTGAACGCCTAGTTAAGAACTAAATGAGTACAACATATTTAATATTTATTTGGTAGCACAATACAGTAGATACAGGGGAGATGAGAGAGAATGCAAATAGAGGAGGAAGAAAAAGTGATTAAAGGGCACACAGAACATGAAATATTCTACATGACTGCAGTGATTCTGAAAAAAAGTAAGCAGCAAGAGAAGTTGTTATGTAGGTTTTAGAATTTAAAAGCCAAACATTTTAAGAAAAAAAAATGTTTAAGGAGTATGTAAATGACTATTAACAGCTCTCGTGCTTTGTCTAAAAATGTATTCCTTCAAAACAACTCCAGAAATGAGCCACTTCTCATAAGATCTGAACCATTTGGGTTCTCCATGCTTAGGGCACCTTTCATCTTCAGGTAGAAGACAGGTTCTTAGTATGAGAAATCCTTATTTTTAGTTTTCTATTGTTTTAGTCTGTGATGTAGTGAGTAAAACTCATACCACAACAAAACCTAGTCACAACAGCAACGAAATTCCCATGTTGTTGAGAGCTGTTAAAGCTCTTTTAAAGTCTGCTTACTAGAGAGACTGTATTGACTAGTGGGATTTTGTGAGAAATTACATTGCAGAATTTGGGCAAAGAAAGTGCTTTGGACAGTAATTTGTTTTTCTGATAATAATGTTTTGTAGTAAAAGTAACATGCCCTGCTCTATTTTCTGAAATATATTCCTTGAGAGCAAATGGAAGTCACAACTGTGCAGGCAGAGGAAGGATTTTGGCCATTTATGTGATTTGAAGAGATCTCAAATATAATCCACCAGCAGCAAGATGCTGTGACATGTTTAACACTGAACTTTTTAATTTAATAAAAGCAAGTAAATCAAGAAGTAAATATAGCTCTACTTGACAGAAATGTAAGAAAAGCGATAGCAGACATTATAATGCTTATCTTAGCAGATATGTGTTTGCATTTGTAGCTGTGGATAGGATTTCAGAAGTGTCCTTTGGTAAATATAACCTTGGAATAATCAAACCTCATTTCTTTATATTGGTTTCTACCTATGTACTTTTTCTGCTGTGCAGTTGTGATTATCCAATCCAGACTGGTCTTCCTAGGAATTTTTTTTCTTATCTGTATAGACTGGAATTTTGTGGATGAGAATTCAATGGATTTTTTTTCCCAATCACAATTAAGTGCACTGTTAAATTTAAAATGGAATTTGTAGAATTTTTATAGGCTTTTCTTAGAAAGACACTTCTACACATACATCATATTAATAGTCTTCCTATATTTAATTAGTTCTGCCTGGCTTTGCACTGCATAATCAGAGTATGACTAATTTGTTAATGCAATCCTGAAATGTGAAAACTATTTAACTTGAAATTTAACTTTATTTTATAAAGAAAATATTTTTAACATCCTGAGCAAATTTCAAAGTATTATCCTCAATTTTGAACAGGACAGCAATTTACCACCTAAAAAAAAATCTGTGGTGTGGAAACAGCAGTTTTGAGTAAATAATGTGTTCTGTGTTCATCCATCATAGCTTTCAGTTTCCTCTCTGAATGGACTCAATCATTTTATTGAAAAGATATCCCACAAACGAAATGCTGTCCATGATTAATTCCTACATATGTTTGCTGTAACAGGCTCTTCTGTTATACTGTTGGCATGTTGTGCTGCTGGTTGCATAGTCTCTCTAGGCATGGTCACACTTATACACACTAGTTTATATTGCGGGGATGTATTTTTGGTTTTGGATTAGTCTGATTCTTTTTCTTTTCTCCAGTATTTTATGGTGCTGATTCCTTTCTCGGGAGGGTGCCTTAGCAAATGTCACTAACATACATACCTACCACATTATCAAACGGCAAATGAGTATTATGTCCTGAAAAATGGAATTGTATGATCTTCATAGAAAATTCCTGGGTGATATTTAAACGTTCTTTTCATTTGCAAAATCAAATTCTATTTTTAATTATTCCTAACATCAGCTCCTCTCTGTCAAAGCAACAAATAGAAGGAGGGACCAAGCAGAAACAAAATAGCACTGACAGCATTGAGCAAGGAATTAAAATCAGCTGAAAAAGAATGATTCTATGATTCTGTGAAAAGTGTTATGATACTGGTTACAATACTGAGTTACTATTGTTACCTGGTTTAATGCCTAGGTGGTTCTCATTTTTTTCTGCACTAGATACAGAACAGCGTCTTCCTGACAGAGGCGCAGAACAACCACACGCACAGAGGACCAAAGCAGTGCTCATGCCACATACATCTTGTACCACCTCTTCTGGTCCTCCAGCTTGCTCTCTCTCTCAACAATTGCCTTAACCTTAGAGCAGTCAAAGTCAGCAAAAAAGGTAAAGATGTCCCTCTGATGTATTTTTAGGTCTGCCCACCTTTTGTTTTTAATCACATCTGCAATTACTGTGAAGTAGAAAAGGACCTTGGAAGGGTCATGCATCTATGAAGCCGATATAAAATGTTCCCTCCGGAGAAATAGATCTTTGCCCCCTGGTGGTGAATTAATTTTGAAAAATATTACAAAACACTTTTAGGAAAATTTACTGGAAATGAAAAATAAATGGTAATTGCTTCATTGAATACAGGTAATAATAAACTGCTAAGCAACACTTAATGTGTCAAACATAATTAGGAAAAATCCTATTATGAGCAAGCTCCATCAATCTTTGATAGACACTGCAGAAGAGATTAAAAATAGTTTGAAAACTGTATGAAACCTTCAATACTTCAAAATCATGTTTATTACTTTGGTTTTTTTGAGGGTTAAAAGGAATGTCTTGACAATGTAGTGTAGTCTTGAGAATCCCTGATTTCCAGCATTCTTACTGGAAATGAATTATGGAAATTATCATCTGAACATCATCTTTAGATCTGTCCCTCTCTGTATGTTGTCCATACATTGAGAGCTCTTGTTCTGGGCCACTAGAATAACATTCCCTGGATGAAAATTTTAAAATGGCTGTACATATTTCTAAAAGTTGTCTAGAGGTTTTCAGCTTGCATATGCTGAGCATCTCCATATGTGAGTAGACTACCAGGATGCCATTTTTGGAATAATAATAACAAAATTGACACTGGAAGTCACCCACTTGCAATTTTAGCCACAGATAATTTTGAAAGGTGTCAAGAATACATTGTTTAAAAAGATAGCATTAGACTTCTAATCACTGATTTCATTTTGTCTTTTAATTATTGTGCCTCCAAAACTTCTGCCCAAGAGTGCTTCCCCATGTTGATGTTCTTCTTCAGAAAAATATATATTAAAATTTAATGACAGACTATTGTCATGTCATGCAGCAAAATGTTGTACATTTATGCTGGAAAAAGGCCATTTATAATGATCAGGACTTTCATATGTTTGCTTTATACTATTAGGATATGGCTGATATTCTGAAGATGATCTCCCTTTTCCGATTGCACACTCTGAGTATGTTACCATATCTTGTATGATGGTAATGCGGCTTCAGGTAGTTTTTGAGTTTGGAAAACAGCATCAAAGGCATGGCACGCTCAGCAGGCACTATTGGATTTTGGCACTAATGATGTAAGATGAAGAAAAAGGAAAAAAAAAAGAGTAATGTAGCTAAAAGAGACGACTGAGCTGCCCAGACCAGGCACAAATGAGCTATTTCCTAAATAATATTCTTTCATGTCTGATGGACTGCAATAGCTTTCTGTTTTTAGCTCTGTTGCTTTTTCTTCTCTTTCCATTCCCACATTTCTTTCTCATTACTTTGACTTATGTCTGGCCTAAGGTAACAGCTGGTGTACACAAATGGCATACTCCTTACAAATCTTTCAGTGGGTAGGGTTGCTATAAAGTGGTCCTGTCCCCCCTTCTTTTCCCACTGCCACACTGGATGTCACCTTCTCTCGGTCTCCACTCCATTCGCCCGTTCGCGTGGCGAAACGCTAAACTGCATTTGCAAAATGATCTGACTGTAGGAAAAAAATCCCTTAAAAAGGCAATACCCAGGCCACTCGCTGATCTGGATGGAGCACTGCAGCACTCCTCGGAGCAGGGTTACTGCTGCCTCGCCGCTTCGGCAGGAGACCCTTCTCTTCCGGTGCGAGTCCTGCAGCGTTCCTGCCAGCTGGGAGACGATTCCTGCCTCCGCTCTGCTCGACCGCGCTGCTCGGCGAGCAGCTCGCCTTCAGCTCTCCGCCCCTGGTTATACAGCGAGGCTTTTTCCAGTGGGAAAGCCAGTTTAAGTCGGGCTGTTTCCTGCCTGCTCTGCCCTCTTGTTCTTGCTCCCTCATCGGGGCTCACTGTCCCCGTGATTGTGCGAGTGCAGCTGTTTGTGGGTTGAGTTGTAAATTGGATCAGTAAAACATCTGAGTTTTTCTGTGCGTGTGTGCATAAGCGTGTGCGAGTAGCTTTTTTTTTTTTTTTTCTCTTTTAAAGCTAGATCATCTCAGTCGTTTGATTTATAATGTGGCCCACAAAGAGTTGAATTAGCACAGCTTAGGAGGCAGCAAACAGTGGCGCAGAGGTGGGAACAAGAGCCTGGGCTGGGGGGAGGGCGCAGGAAACTCTTAAGCCAGCTTTGTTAGCAGAGAGAAGTACACTGTGACTGTACAAAACCATGCCGAGCACCTACACTAACCAGCCAGGAGAGAGAACTGGAACAGACTGCAGAGCAGTCAGGCTCTTCAATGGCTGGAGATAAGGCTTTATCTTTAGGAAGAAAAGGGGTGGTCCCTTAATAAGCTCTTTCCCCTAGACGTCTGCTATTCATTTGAGACACCGAAATCGCAGGCTGTTTAGCTATTCAGAATATGATCGTGTGAATCCTACTGGGCTTATGAAGCATGTTGGTCTTTCAGTGCTGTTAAAAACGCTAATAATAACTGGTTCATGCCTCGGGCCTTGGGTGCTACTGTCAATTAGTGTCAGAACAGAGATTTATTTAAACAAATTATTTCTATATAAGCTTTTTTCCCTTACACTTTGTAAAGTAGAGCTTCATGACCAAGTGGACCTGTTTGAGTGACACCTGTCTGTGTGTGCAGGCAAACGGGGGCACAGAAAGAAAATGCCATCCTTGCCTTCATAGCTCTCTATATTCTCAACTTAAAGGCGCTGCCCAGCTGCAGAGACTACATTCAGGATTAAAATGTGTTCTCTGATCCTCTAGCAATTTAAATGTCATGGCTGAGTCACAGGAAAAAATACTAATACCTCCCAGCAGGAGTAATTTTTGACAATGATGAAAAAGTCATGTGTAATCCTCTACCTTCCCCTTTACCTTTGTGTCAGAGTTTGCAATAGTGAGGTTTAAGTTATCATCACCAGTCTCCCAACTCACCAGCCTGTGATGTCTCATCTATAGTTGCAGGCTCATAGTGAGGCCAAGCATTGCTGAATTTGATTACATTTGTTTTATGTTTTAAGTATTTCTCCGAAGCCAAGAGAGAGAACTGACTTGTAATTTAACTGGTTTATTTAATATTGGGGAAGCCTAACATGACTTGGATTAATTGAAGTACTGGAGAAGGGGGAAGTACTCTTCATGACTCACTCTCATGAGTTTAAGAAGAAAACTGAAGAATGAAGAGACGTCATTATTATGGAGGCACTTACAGCATTTTAATAGCATTTTCTTCCCAAAATTTTAGTATTTATGCTTGGAGTACAGAACAATTTTAATGGAAACATTTAAACTACTCTCATAGTCTAGAATTTTTAAAAAATCCCTTTTGGAAATGTTCCATGCAGTATTAGGCCTTCTGTTCCAGTGGTTTAAGGAGTAGAATAAAAATGAGTTTCAAATTTCTCACATTGTTAAAACAAATTGGAATAATTTAACTATGCTGACTTAAATGTAAGAGATCTCTTAAATATGTATTTTAGATAATCATAATCCCATTAACATTAGTGCATTTTTTTCTCCCATTATTCTTTCCAAATTCACACTCCTCTTGACAAAAGAAGCCATAATTTATCTAAAGAATTCTGAGGCATTTCTTTCAAAATAGCTGTGTTCTCAGAAGGATTGGTGCCACAAGCCACCTGCAATTTGTGATCAGTGTTAGGACAGGTTTCCCATGTCTCAGTAGAATGGAGTGAGTGACCAGTTTTTATCAGGGTTTTTGATGGCTATTTTAACAGTTTTGGGTGGGTTTTGAAAGGAGTAATTTTTCATAACAAATTCCAAATGGTGAAAAGTAAGATCAAAACAACAAATGTTTCTCTTCAAGGTTGAATATTGTACTAGATCAGCTTGACTAAGGAGGCTTAGAAGCTGATGAGGCAAGAGGAACTAGACACAGAAAATACAGAATGAGTCAGAAGGAAAGGAGAATTTGGAAGTATTTATTTAGGGGGATGAAAGATCACTTATCTCACATTTTAAAAAATCTTCCACCTGGTTTAAAAATAATGCTACCTTAGTGAACTCTTTATTTACCCCTGGTTTCTGAGTATACTTTGCATCTTTAAACTTTGTTCTACAACCTTATGAGCAGGTAACATTTTGAATCCAAAGCTGGTATTCTTGTGCAATAAAGCTTGAGACTTGAAAGGAAGGACAATGTAAATATACTGGGCAACACATTTTTACTGTGGATACTGGCATGCAAAACAGAACAGATCAACAAAGCAAGGACATGGGAAGAAACTGATCTATACCAGGTTCAGTTACTCCAGCCAAACAAAACAGTTGATAAATTAACTAGCCCATGACTTTCTTTACTTTGGCATTCTCTACAAAAAGATTTTTTTTTTGGCTTTGTGATCATGTGGGAGAAAGCTTTTTTAAGATGATCAGAATGAACAGTTAAGTGCACCTTTTTGTGAAGGGTAAATTAAAAGGGTCTACATAAGACACTGTTGGCTAAATCACAATTTCGTGGCAAATGGGTTTAGGAGTCTTTTCAGAAAGCAGAGCCGGAGGCAGAATTGTGATCCTAAAAGCCCAGTGGGCATGCATATGGGATATGGAAACATGAGTTTAAATATCAATCTAATTAATATTTAAATAGTTTATACAAAAGGGAACAGTTTCAATAGCAGACAATACCTAAGACTACTCTATACTTTATGAGTTGGAAAATTGATAATGGTTATGTTGGTTCAAGTCCTTACTCTGAATTAAACAGAGTGTATTTTAAAGCCACATTTTGCTATTCCCATGGAGTATCCAAGGAAGCGCTCTGTTGTATAGTGATTGTGTAAATGGTGCCTAGCTCCTCTCAGGTGAATTCAGGTGCAGATAAGATTGGCATTTGGGATTTTTATTTTCTTAAATTGTAAACCCTATTTTTTAAAATTTAGCTCATGGATATTTTTCGGATGAGTGAATCTGTCTTTCCTAAAAAAGATTCCCATAGTGAGTTATTAACCAGGCCCAGTTTCGAGAGAGACGAAACAGATGGGGTGCGCAGAGGAGTCTGCCCGTGCTAGAGAAAAGTTGTTTAATGCTGATAATTTGTATTCTTCAGCCATTAAGTTTCCGTCTAATTTCTCATCTAGCGTCCCACGCGAAACATTTCACATTAACTTAAGCAAGGAACGAACGAAAACAGGGGGAAACACCTTAAAGGGGAAAAGTGTTTTCCCCTGTTTAAGGGGAAAACACCTTAAAAATCGGGTAGATACTGACAACAGGGTGGAATGATTTTAGGGTAAAAGAGGTTACAGGACTCAAACCCGCCCTTAAGGAGTTAATAAAGACAGAAAATCGAAAGACGATTTAGCGCGGGGGGGCCCCGAGGGCACCGCTGGCNGCCCCGCGCCCGCGCTTGGGACAGCGGCGACCTGGAGCTCTTCGACCTGGTGGAGGAGGTGCCGCGGAACTTCTACGACTTCCTGGGAGTGCAGCAGGTGAGCGAGGGACCGAGCCCGCCCTCCGCCGTCCCCTGCCCCGGCTCGTTCCCACGGGCCCCGCCGGTCANCGAAACAGATGGGGTGCGCAGAGGAGTCTGCCCGTGCTAGAGAAAAGTTGTTTAATGCTGATAATTTGTATTCTTCAGCCATTAAGTTTCCGTCTAATTTCTCATCTAGCGTCCCACGCGAAACATTTCACATTAACTTAAGCAAGGAACGAACGAAAACAGGGGGAAACACCTTAACGTAAGCAAGGGTTTTCCCCTGTTTAAGGGGAAAACACCTTAAAAATCGGGTAGATACTGACAACAGGGTGGAATGATTTTAGGGTAAAAGAGGTTACAGGACTCAAACCCGCCCTTAAGGAGTTAATAAAGACAGAAAATCGAAAGACGATTTAGCGCGGGGGGGCCCCGAGGGCACCGCTGGCCCCGCAGCCACAGGGGTTCCACGGCCCCCGCGAAAGCCGCGAGGGCCCCGTGTCCCCATGTCCCTGCGTCCCCGCAGCGCGACGGCGGCGGCGCTCCCGGTGTTCCCGGCGGGAAGGGCGCGGGAGGGGGGAAGGGCNGGTCACCGCCGCCCCTGACCCCCAGCACAGCTGCCCGGCTCCCCTCGCCGGCCCCTCGCCCGCTCGCCTGGCGCTGTCACCCTCCTCCTGCCCTGGCCTCCCCGGGCCCCAGCTCCCGGCGCTCCGGGCAACGCGTCTGTCCCTTTCTAGCCTCTCCCCTCCCACCGCGGGGCTCTGCTCTGCTTCAGGTACTGCTCTGTTGCTTCTCCTTCCTGCCCCACCATAAATCAGCCCTCCCTCTCCCACTGTAGCTTTGTGTGTTCCTACTACCTGTTGCTCTTCTGAATATATCTGATTTTCTCCAAATGCATCTATGGCCAGACAAAAGTAGGTTCTGGGCTCTTCACACTTCCCATTCATATCGTCGGTATGGCAGTTTCTCACCTTTCTCTCGTTCTTCATAGCTGCCGGTTCCTTATCTTCTTAAGATTGTGCATCACCATGTGTTGCCGCTCATATTTTCTCTCACTGATGCCATGTGGTAGACTGTGACCCTTTGCTGTGTAAATGGCTTGTAGATTGTTATAGTTGTTTACTTTCCATATATCTTGGTTATTGTGCGTGGTTTTCATCTCTGCTTGATAAGTGACACCTAAGATTATCTTAGAGAGTTTATTATGCACCTTCAGCTAATTTCTCATGCCAGTGTAGTCAAGACGGGAACTCCTGTTAGGAACACTTTTATCCCATGGTTCTTGTGTACATCTTAGGTGTGGTTGCTGGTTTTGCTGCCACTTGGAGTCTTCAATTTGTATCACTTGTCCGGGCTCCCATATGTTGCCCTTCGTTATATCTAGATGCTCTGCTCCATGTGTGACCTTGCTCAATGTCTCTGCATGCATCTTAACAATCATCTTGACTTTCCTGCAGTCGGTGTTGTCCTCCTCCATAATGAAATACACAATTCTTTATAATCTGTTACTTCACCCAGTCCCCAAAAGACGTTTTGCTCTTTGTATGTCTCCTAGTACATTCTGTACCCCTGGTACCTTCTTTCCAGTGCTTTATTCTGATGAGTGATCCTAATTAAATGGCTTTCCTGCCAACCTTGTAGTTTATTCTGATGTAGTTCTTGTAGATTTTGAGAATGATGACTGTATTTTCAGGTGCATTTCTTTAAGGCCGTGTCTAAAAAGAGAGGGAAGATGTCTGCAATATCTGAGGGTCCAGTTTTGGAAACTACTGGCTGTGGTTGTTCTGACTCTGTTTCATCTCTTTCTTTCCTTCGATCCTTCTTAAGCATCTAGTTAAACACTGATATGATGGAATACAATCATATATACAACACAGCATGCACTGTTATTCATGTTTCATTTTCAAGACCCTAAAAATCTAGGTGTTAATTTTCAAAGACAATTTTAGTGTTAGATAATGTAGGAATGCAAAACTTTGTTTCTGTTACTGATGTTCAGGTCTGGTATGCAACTCCTTGTTAATGTCTTCCACAATCCTTTTTTCTAGGGCCGAATCTGTACCTTGCCCTGTATGTTTAGTAAGATATGTTAATTTTAGCAGGCAAATATTCTGCTAGTTCACATTTCTACTCCTAATCATAACGGAGGACTTTTATCACTTGCAGTGTGGGAGCAAGGAAAAAGTTGGTGGAAGTGCAATACAAATGAAACCAAGGGGTTGTTTTTTTTGTTTAAAGTGTACTTTTGGTTAAAGCAGTTACTCATCGTGTCATTATAGCCAAAACTGGAAGTGCACATCGTGTTAGATACTTTACACATGCAGCAGAATAGACCTGTGAGTGCAGTAATAAGAGTTTGCAGTGTTGGAAGTTGAGCTTCAATAGGAATTTGTAAGATTGGAAAATGCTGTATGGATTTACAGGTTCTTTCACTAGGGTTTCCTTCCCTATGTTCAGGTGGTTTTCTTGTCAACAAGAGTTGACAGTGTGTGTGACAATAGCCTTTATGGCCACGCCTTTAAACTGTTTAATTATCTTTCATTCATCAAAGCTTGCTTTTCCCCCCACCCATTCCTATTTTATTGCCTTGTATCATGTCCTGATAATCCCTTCTTCCTTCATGTACTTCTGGGAGAGGAAGTACTTCTCCATTATGCAGGATGTAACTTCTGCATCTGAGATGCAGATGCTCAACTGTGTTTGTTAACAGTAGTGTATCAGGGCTGCCAGATTTCTTGTAAACATGTCATCTTGTGTTTTGAACAAATATAGGGAATGACTCCAATGCTTCCTTAAGGCGTTAAAGCAGCTTAGGTTTTGATGGGAGAATTGTGGCACTGATTGTTGAACTCACGTGCAATGTCAGAAGCTGATGTTGACCTCAACTGACAAGGTGCAGAAGGCATTGTGGGAAGTGCTGTAGCTCTCAAACGTGCTTTGGTGAAGCCTCTGGCATGTGGATTTTTTCACTCAAGTTGGATAAAAATGATTGGATTTTTGTTTTGTTGCTGCTCTATGCTTGCAGGAGTATGGGTTCTGTGTTTAGTCATTTTGAGAGCCTTGTGGAAGCCTCCTGGCATTGTCAGGTAACTCATCCAGCTCTGGTAAGGTATTAGGTTTGAACTGCTTTAGTGTTTTCTAGTATCAATGGCAGAGATTGAGGATGATCTCAGGGAAGTGATTTTTGTTGTGGTTTTGAATGTGGAATGACAAAGAGTAAGATTGTGACTGTCTTGGCTGTTAAATAACTCAACCTTCATTCCTGACTTCAAAGAAGGATTGGCTGAGCAGTCTACAAATGCTCATGGAATGGTTGAGGTTGGAAGGTCTCTTCTTGTCCAACCCCGATGTGTAAGGGCTGAGCACGTAGATTTAGAAATATCTGATTTTTATACAAGGATACAATCTATCTGTTTGATTTTCTTTATCAGATTGAATAGTATCATAGCATAAGAGGAAGTCTTCCATTGTTACATTGTTACTATTGCTGTTCCTACCAATGTGGGAATTGCTCTACTTTCCCTTTCTTTGTTGATTCTTAAATTGATGATGTGATTAACTTAAGTGGCTCATTTAAAACATAGCTGTTCTCAAGAAGTTTGACCTAGCGGAATAGGGACATAACCTTTGGCTTGAGAAAAGGTTGCATTTCCCTGTCCCCCAAGTGGTTACTGAAGAAAATAGAATCATAAACTCTTGACAGATCTGATGTAATAATCATTTCAGTAATCACTTCAGTATAGCCAGTTTCAAAGCAACGAGGGAATCAGGACCAAATAGTATTCATCTAAACACTCAGATGAAGCAGCAGAATTAAACCAGAGGCTATGCAGACTCAGTAATATGATGACCTGTTACCTGAGAATGAGAACATAGAAATGTGATGTTAACTTTTTGGAAAAATGTCAGGAAGATCTGAGGAGCTACAAGCTTGTATGCTGGACAAATGAATGGGTCGAGTTAATGTTATCATCTCTTACAGCTTTTAATAGTTGATACCTGCCTGAATATGATATGCTTTGAAATAATCAACTTGGCATCAATTGAACCTGTGGATCTCCTTCCCAAAATATGCTTTTGATTATAACTTGTTAATATGGCTTCAAGGGAATGATCTGTTCCTCCACTTTTCTTGGCTTGCAGCCAGGAAGGCACTACGAGCCTCTGAGTGTCTTTTGAAACTTTGTGATATGGTTCTTGGATACAAAGGATCTGATCAAGAAATTTTTAGGTAACGTTGTTTGTGAAGATGTATTAGAATGCGTGAGCTGTATTGCTGGAATTGAGCTGTGTGGAGTCATGTGTCACTTAGGACTGAGGAAGGTCTGCACAAGGCTTTGGCTTCCACTGGTAATCAGATAAGGGAAGGGGTTGGTGTTGAAAGTTCTGCTAGGCCTGTGCAGTGTAGGGAAACAAATGCAGAAAGTGCTCTGTGAGGTAGTGGAAGAGGCTCTGGGAGCTCAGGTTCCTGAGAGAGAGTTAACACAAATAGGACTTGCTGGCCGACGTGGTGGATAAAATGAAAAATGTTGAGAGAGATATTTTCTTCAGTATTGGCTTATATCTTTCTTACAGCACATGAGATTTATATTGAACCAGGCTCTAATATCTTTGTGTGGCTTTACTGTAGAGAACTAAGAGCATTATATCCGTTGCAAGATGATGGGTTTGCTAGATGATGCTGCAGCACACAAAGTCAGAACTGCATGTACAGAACCTGATCTTGGTCTGACAGCCTGTGAGACATTGATATGTTAACAACTCCAAGAAAGTGCAAGACATGAAAACCAAGAAGTTGGCTTTCTGTAGCTGTGGGAACTCACAACCTCTCCAGATGAGTTGGATGTGTTGGGCTAATAGGCTTCTTTCAGAACACTGGAACAGATGAGCTGTTGTGTACTGTGTTGAGCAGGATCTGACAGGGTTATGTCTGTAGAATGCAATGTTTGGTGCTGCGGAATTGATGTCCATCCTGTGTGCATTTCAAGGGTTTTTTTTTTCTTGTTGTTGAACTAATTCCAGGCTGGCTGCATGGACTCAATGCCTGTTTGTGTTGTAACATGCTGTTTGCGCTCTTGGTTTCACATCTTATGGTTCAATTCTCTCCAAAAGGAATCCTGTTCATCCACTCCAGGACTGCTTCATGATACACAGTCAGTAGGTACAATAAAGAAGTTTGCTTTACACATACACTCTTGGTCTGCACTAAAAATATGAGGTAGCTGCACCTTTAAGACTATAGTTTCTAGTAAATGGCTGACACTGAATTTTACCTCTTGACATTGCTTTGTAAGAACAGGAATGAGCACCACAACAAACTGTGGGTTTTATGGTATTACCAAGTGTTACTGGAGATGGAAGAAAATTCTCAGTAAGATGTTTCTACACGGTCTGTTTTATGGAAGTGCATTGACTGATGGCATGCAATGCATACATCCCCACAGTTCAAAAATTATGAATTTGTATGTTATAGAAGTAAAGTTCTTGGACGTAGATTTAGTAACCTATTTTTCAGATATAATGGCAATCTTGGAAGTTGTCAGTGTTGTTTTGTCTGGCACTGCCGTAGTTCTGGCTTTGAATGGGTTATTGTCTAGAAAAAAATCTAGATGAAACTATTTTTCCTATAGAACTTCTGGGGGACTTTGAGTACATAGATTGGTCCCCTCAAGTGGGAAGAAACAGCTATCTCTCATGTATTTGTCCAAGGAATACTCTTAAGTCCTCATCAAGAACAGCCTACCTGTACCCATGCAGTTCTGTCTTTCCTGGCAGGCAAGGTGCGCGTAACTAAAGCAAGGAAGGGGGGAAATGAGGAGTAGCCCAGAAACTCAGCAGTTTGTTTGTTCTTCCTAGTGACGAGCTGGATCGCACTCCATAGACATATTTTGGTTGCTCTTCTAACACTTCAGACTGTTCTCCCTGCTGCTTTTTAAGGTTAATGTATGTGGGTGCAGTGTTGCCAGAAATCATGGAGCGTGCATCATCTGCAAACATTTTAGTGAAAATCTAGGTTGGTGATAGTGCTTCAGTCTTCCAAGCTTTGGAAGTATTTGATCAAGTGAGACAAAACTTCACTTACATGCAATTATAACATCACTTTTTCAGATGGTTGTCAAAACTACGAGCTGTAAGCTATTCTTGCTTTGTTTTGTAAGATTATTTTGTCTTGCATGACAAATAATATATGTGCTGTGACCTTCAAGTGTTGTGCTGTGAAATGGCATGGAGCCGTGTAGAACCTTGGTGTCTCACTCATTTCTGACAAAGCAGAGTTGTTCAGCTAGTGATCAAACATCATGTCTAAAGGTCTCAGCCTGTTTCTAGATTGCTTTCTTTTTCTTGTTTAAAGTATATGTTAAGGAGATCTAAATTGGAAAACATTAGTTTTCAATGCACTGTCAATTGCAGCATCGGAGTTCTCAGTTGGAAAGATGAAATGTTCCCATTTTCTTGCTCCAAGCTTTCAAAAAGAATTAATTTTCGTAATACACAACTGAGTGATAGTAGTAGCAGGCCTTTATTTGGACACTGAGGGATTTTAGTAATTCCTGAAACTATATTTCTTTTTAGCCCATGAACATACTGTCAGCGTTGAGGCAGTAGTAGTCCATTGTACCAGTTCAAACAAAAATAGCATTAGAAAATCTAGTTTTGTTTCCGGTGGCTTTAGCTGTAATGTCAGTTCATTCCATAAAAGTAATGGTGTGGTTTTTCCCAGTATGTTACTGTGACACAATTCTGCATCCTTTTATGAGTTAAAACTTCCTCTCTGAATCTGTTACTTATAAGTTATACGTGGCACTGAGATTTTCAGCAGTTCCAGAAACTGTGCTTTTCCCAAAAGATGTAAATTATTAAGGTTGTTTGAAGCCATCATTGAGATTATCCACTTGGATCCTACAGAGCAAAGTTGTTTCGATTTTGAGTAGTTTAATTGCTTGTATGAGTCACCGTAGGGAAGTGCTAATGATAACTGCAGCATTTGTAACTGGGGATGGTGCAGGGTACAAGTTTGTGTGTTTTGGGATTTTTTAAAAATTGCTGATCTTATAGGTAAACTGCTGATAGATAGTATATTCTATTCTGTAAGTGCCTTGCCCATAACTTTTTGTTCACTGTTGTTCCATATAAAAATGATTGAGACATATGGCATGTAAAGCTTGTATTTTCCATGAAAATGGATCTTCTGTGTTGTTGCCTGTTAAATTTCTGCTTGGATGTTGTCCAAGAATTTTTTTTTTCTTTCATTGTTGTCTCCTTTTTTCAAGATACAAAAGTGCTTTGGAATCTACCAATTTAAATAGTTTTAAAGACACTTACTCTTAACTTTCCCTGACAATTCATTCATATAGTACTTTCCTGATTTCTTGCAGGTTATCTTTTTCTTCTTTCTTGTTGTGTAGAAGGACATACGGCAAGAGGAAACTACTATATTTGGGAACCCAAGTATAGTATGCAAAACAGTAAACAGTATGCAAAGTGCAGTAAAAAGGATAAAACAAGCAGTCTTGAATTGGTTTGGGGTTTTTTCTGTCTGCAGCAGCAATAATGTTTCAGCTCTTTCTCTCTATACTTCTTGCTTCACTAATCCTTTAAGGATGTATCCGTAATAGCTTGACCTTCAAATTGCAGAAATACAAAATGGGCTGGGTTTTTTTTTCCAAGTAGTTCTGTGTTTGACCTGTAATTCATTGAAGGGATTGACAATTTCTTGGTGAAGAAGGGTGGGTAACCTGTGCTTGGTGGCCTTTGATGCTCAGAAAAGGCTCTACGTTTTGTGCTTGTTCAAAATTCATCTCCTTTGCTGAAGTTCTAAGTATGTGCCTATGCTGGTATCTGAAACAGCTACATAGTTTATCTAACATGGAAATTTTTAAACAACTTCCCAACAGGCCTTTTACTACTTGACTGCTGTGGATTGTAGTCATCATATTTGTCTGTAAAGCTGTGTAGAAAAAAAAAAGTCTTAGAGGCAGCCTTAATTTCATTCTGTTGAATGATAAAGCTTTTATGCTCTATCTAGAGTCATTTTACAATTAACATGGTTTTCTAAACAGATATAGAGAAAACTGTAGCTTTAAGGGAGGTATTTGGAGGTATCTATGGTGCTATTTTAACTTTAAGTATGTAGTAAAATTTAAAAAATAAAATGAAAATTCAGCATATAAGATGTTCCTTAATTGGTTTGGTGCTTCTTGTGCTCTCAGCAGAGCCGGTAACAAAGAGTCTGTGGTGCTGTTGCGCAGCTGAGCCAGTAAGAATGAGAGTATAAGTGATAACAAAGGGGGTTTTTTGTCTCTAAGAATGGGTCTGATATCCATTAATTTCCTCCTTTTATTCATTTTAATATCCGAAATGTTTCGGTTTTCCACAGAATCCTAACAAAATTCATACAGCATATGAAAACCCACAGTTTTGCTTTTGATTTGCTTCTTAGTCTTTGTGCTTTTGCTTAGCTAGATGCTGTGCAGGTTAAAAGTTTGCTTCTCGTCTTTTTTTTTTTTTTTTTTTTTTTTTTCCCCCCTTACAGTGTAAAATTGTTGGATTTCCCTAAATTATGAGGAGATTTGGGGTTTCTGGGTTTCTTTTGCTTATTGTTTGTATGTCAGTCTTGTTTGGATGTTACTAGCTCTGTATAAAAGTGATTTGTAAACAGTCTCATGTACGTGGCAGTGTGTTGTACGTGTGGTGTATGTTACAGTTGTGCAAATAGTAACAGTTTAAAGCAGGATTGTGTATTCCTGGGCTCTCATCTGAGGGCTTGCTTAAGTGCAGATTTCTTAAATGACCTGGTTGCAGGCCTTGCAAACTGTTCTTACTGATGTCAAATAAGTAGTGGATTGAGAAGTGAAGAAAGTTCATATGCAGTCTCTGATAGATCTGAAATTCATCCTTATCAGTGTTAATCTAGAAAATTTGTGGAGGAAACCAGATGTTGCATAGGAACCGTTGAAATAAAATCACTCTGCAATCCTTTTATGACTGAAGAGAGAAGGAAGAACTAGAGGGGTCTTGCCACATAGGCTGTAATTATGAAATGCTGCTGTCTCCAACACTGTAAAGTACTTTCACTTGTTGAAGGAAGCGTTCAGTGCTGATGAGGACATGAGATGGCTTCGAAATAGCCTTATTGTACTGATTTGGGGTGAATAGCTTCTCCTTTAAGGAGCAGTGATTATTTTTACCTACCCCTAAAAATATTGCAAATGATTTTTAGTGTGATCAATGCTTTATTAAATTTTATTTATTTATTTAGCCTCAATTGGTTTTATCAAATGGATCAGTTTTAATTCAGTTTTTTCAAAATTATTTAGTCTAGCTTTCGTATTTAGTAATCACCATTTCATACTCAGTGATTTCTCTAGTGTTCTTCTATGGGATATAAATGCTGTGATGGGAGACTAAAAAGTTTGTATGCCATTAGCTTTGTGACAGCCTAAGTCATATTATTAATTGCTTAGACATGCTGTGTCTAAGAGTGGCTGCTAAAATGTTACAATACAAAAAAATCTGTAAAATTTAATCCTATATGGAAGCCTCTTCCCATTTCCTTTTCAGATTTATTAAAAATCTTATTCAATTCATGCATTTCTTTCAGTTGATTAAAAACTTGAAATAAATGTGTTTTCTAGCCTGAGTCTACCTATCTATTGAATAAAAAGTATTTTTTCTCTATTGTTGTAACCCATGTGGTTTGTAGTTCCTGTTCTACTTCAGAATTTTCTATTTCTACTTCAGTAGCTTTTCCACACTCCAGGCTAAGCCAGCAGCATTCAAAACAAAGCAATGAATTCGAATGTTGGATTGTGTCTGTTGAGAACAGAGTTTCCATGGTTGAAGTACAGATTGAGGGGATCAGCCAACTGGTGGTTTTTTGCAGCTTACAATGGTGAAAGAACAAACCTCTTCTGTACATAAGTTGTGTGCTCTATTTGAAAATTAATTGTAGCTGACTTACATTCATTCTCACTTACATAGTACAGAGTTCCCATGCTGGAGTGCACCAGTACTCCATTTAGTAAATATTTTTGGTCTTTCTGTTTTCTGGTTGAGTAATACTAGGTGCTTAATTAGAAAGCAGTTGTGTGGGTTTTTTGTTTTGTTTTAAAGGAAATAAAAATGAAACTAATTGTCTGTTGGAGAGATAGAGACTTAACCTATAAACGAGTTACTGACTTAAGAATTTCATCAATCATGATGAGTTTGGCCTTTCGTACACTTATACTTACCTTTCTTACCTACAAACAGATATGATCTGTAGACACCTTAATTTTCTGGAGGAGGTGCAGACCTGTGTTTAGTGAACTTAGATTTAAGGACAATAGTTGTTGTATCAGTTAAAAAATAATGTGATTTTTAATGCTATTTGCACTTGAGAGTACTAAACATGCTTGCCTTGTCTGAGTTGCAGATGTTTAATAATAGTCTGGTATTGTCTTGAGCAATGCATCCTGATGTTTGAGGGCCTATTTCCATTCCATAGTCTTCTTGGTCTCCAGTTAGGGCACTCCTCCATGTCATCCATAAGTTCCTTGGATACCTTCAAGGAATGCTGAATGCTGTCAATGTACTCTGTCTGGTTTCTACTCTTGTTTCCTATTATTTATGCACTTCTGTATTATACTTGCACTTCTTTCTTTAATAAAAGCAGTAAAGCCAGTGGCAATAGATGGTGTCACTGGGGAGCACATGTGAACCTAACCGTGTTTTGCAGTCCATTTGCCCCCTGTACCTTTCAGCTGCCATAGTTTTTGATTAACAGTGTTCAAAGGCACATTCCTGGTGGTACCTTTCAGTCTGGTGCTGTACAGTGGATTTGTAGAACTGTCAGCAATGTGTCTTGGATCACTTAGTGATTTATAATTGCCAGCTGCAAGCTCTGCTCTGTGTAGGAAAGGTGTAGTTTAAGGCAACAGTCTTACCTACACTAAATCTTATCTCTCACTTTTTTGCTAGATCACTTGATTTAGTATTCCCTTGCTTGTATCTGGTACCTACCCAAAACATTTAGTGTCACTGCATGCTTGGCTCTTCAGGTTGTATTTGAAAATGCTGAATGAAGCCAGTCCCAGCACCAATCCCCCAGCAGGAGACCTTTCAGCTGCCTCTTCTCTGCCCTGAAAACTGGCCATTAGACTTTGCTTTTTGTATCCTGTTCATTAATTTTCTATTTGTAAGACTTTTTCCTCCCATCTTGTGTTAAGTTAGTCTCTTTAATAGCCTTTGGTATGGAACCTTGTCAAAAGCTTTTTCAAAATGACCGGGTCCCTGGTGGCATTTTCTTTGCTGCGCTGGCTTACCTTCCTCACCTGAAGGTGTGTAGCTTTGTATACAAATTTTGTTCAGCAGTCTCAGGTGAAAGCCATGGTCCTAACTTCCTAGCATCTAGTTTATCTGTTTGGGGTAATATGTCTAATACATATTTTAAGTTGAATTAGCTTCTCTTGACCTGCAAAGAACATGTTGGTGTGGGAATCTCTTGAACATCTCCAACAGGGAAGACTCATTAAGTGAATTATTAAATTACATGGCCGTAGCTTTGTTCCTGAATGAAACTTTTCATAGTTTTGTCATCAAGCAGTCTCCAGCATCCTGGTTTTGATTACATCTGAAGAAGTAAGAGTTTTGAAAATCAGATAAATTGCCATTCTAGTTTGTTTGGACAAATACAAAACTCCTCAGTAACATGCTGGACAGAAGTAGGCAACACATTTTTTAGCTATGCATTCCATGAATTCTAATGGAACTGGCACAAAAATCACCATGTTGCTGTTGTGGTTATTTATCATTAGAAGGAAGAATAGCTGCTGTTAACACGGTTTTTCCTGTTTGATTAACTGCTACACATGAATGATTGAGCACATTTTCATAGGAACCCAAGCTTTTAACTGAGATGTCCCTAGGGAGTCCAGGAATAGATCACCTGCTTCTGGTCACTTTGCTTTTGTTACTGGCCTCGACTCTGTAACATCTCAGTTGTGGACAGTAGTTCTCTTTTCAGGTGGTAAGATGGAGGGTTTGGGTTTGTATTACTACTTGAGTTAAGACTTAAGCAGATTTGGTTTGTGTCCCATCATCCCACTCCTTCCCTCCTTTTTGACTTATGGTTCCTTTATACCATAGTAAATCTGTGGATTTATTAATTCTACAGCAAAGTTCTTACTGTGACGTACTTAAATGTATTGTTTTGGAGACAATAAGATTATTTTAATCCAGTTATTGTAATTTTGACAGTACCATTTACTTGCTATGTCTTGGCTTATTCCTGCTGGTTTAGGCAAGATTTTGGTATTGCGTTGTTTGTTGTAGAAATCACAGTGAAAACTTCAATTTTAATTTTTTCTATTGGATGTTGACGTTGTGAGGAGAAACATGATGGGTTTTATGAAGTACCCTCACTTCTAGAAGTTTTTAAAAGGTAGAGACTTGCTGAGAAATTTTGCAGCAGGGAACTTTTTTGAAATGGAGGAGCTTTAATTGGACATACTAAACTAAAAGTTGTATCAGATAAAAGGTATTGAATTTCAAGGTTTTAGTACAGTTCTTTATTGTATAATCAATTTTCTTTTTCTTCTAAATAGAATTGATCTGTTTATTGTTCAGGGACATAATGAAGTCATAGTTCTAGGTACTATTTAAGGTAATTAAACCCTGTCTCTAACCCTATACGTTGCTTCCATGCTGTGTATGCACCTTGCTATCATCAAGAGATGAGAATTTAGGGTAGGCTGTGATCTTTGCTAGCATCCATGTATCTGATGTGATACACTGAGAAGTCAAGTTTGAGAACACAAAGAAACAGTATCTAGAAAAAAGTGTGGGGTAATGAAAGATGAAATCAGACTGTTTTGTGGGAACAGTAGTTTTGAAGGTACAGTGTACTGGGTGCAGAGTTCAGATTGAGAGTTTTGTAGCAGAGGTGTTGGTGGTAAATACTTCTTGGTTTGAGTTCCATAAACAGTTGGACCTGTGATTTTTCCTTAAAGGCTGCAGTTTGTCTCAGTGTGACAGCAAATTGCAGTAGATAGCTTTATCTTGATTTTTAAGTAAAACTGTAATATTGAATTCTCTCAGTCTCTGAAGATGTATGTTTGAGTGGACTGTATTTAAATCCAAAAAGTTTAGTTAATACTACATTCTCCAATAAAAAGGGAGAGAGTTGGAGAGAAACGCACTTGGATTAAAAATTATGCCCTAGCAATAAAGAACTTTGATCTTGATATTGTACTTCCTATTTTAAATCATGCTGTTTTAAAATTTTCAGTACAAAACATTTGTTGGCATTCATTTTGTAATATCTGAAGTCTACAAAGTAAATTTGGACACCTTCTGTTTAAAAAGTGCTCTTGCACAGGTTGCCATTTTGCATTGCAGAATGCTCACTTCCCTTGTATTTGTGAAAATAAATGCTGCTTAACACTGAATATGGATATCCATGTTTTCTTTCATTTGTCTTGTGTGTTTGACTTCCTCAAAGTTCAGATTTTTAACACAGAAAATACTTTTTTTGTAAAAGAAAATATAACTGGTATTTAGACAACTTAACAGGGGCTTATCTTCTTAAATTTCTGACCTAAAGGAAACAGAAGGCTGTAAAATGTGAGTTTCTTCACTTTTGGAATATATAAGATGCATTCCTGTAGCTTCTGGGGTCTTTTCTAACAGATTAACTCAAAGACACTGTCACTGAATTAATGGCATCCCATTATTATCTGGGTATTGGTTATCCTGTCTGCTGTCATGAGATATGAGAGCCTTACATGACAGCTGGTTAGACGTGATTGGATTGATACTATGGCTGGGAAAGACAGTATTGGACTAGGTTGCTTTCCAAAATTGATTTCTCAGTCAAGATAGAATTGTATCTTGATCGAGTATTCAATATTTTGCAATTCAGCTAAGACAAATACACAAACTATTTCCCATTCCAGCTGCAAGTGCAGGACTTGCTGTTATCATGCAACCAAACACCTGCCCCGCCCCCAGCTTACACCAGGGTTGCTTGTGGAGTCTCAGAATGTTTGGCTGCAAGCCTGAAAGGAGTACAAAATATATTGTAGTCATTTCCATGCTTCACCCGAGTATGAGATTCACAGGATAATTCAGTAAGATTATTATTTTGACTGTTCTTAAGGGGTGGCTTGCTCAACTAGAGGTTCCTCTTGGACTCGCCACTGGCAAGGGGTGGATGAATAAAAAGATTCACACAAAAAAAACCTATCAGTGTTCCCCCTTCCCCCCCCC
>VZTH01014776.1:0-167538 GCA_013397815.1 Aleadryas rufinucha | reverse complement strand
AATGGCTTTAGGCATGAAGATAAGAATGCCTAAAAAGATGTAATCTTGTATAAGTTGGCAAAGGTGGAAAATAACAAACTGTCATGATAAAAATCTGATCTTTTGTCCAGTTAAATAGTGAAACCAGTATTGCCAGTTAAAGATGAGATGGTATGAATCCTGAAGTAATGGTAAAAACAAAAATTAAGACTCCATGAAGGACACTGATCTCTCAGATACTCTAAAACATGAAAAAATCCAGTGTGCATTGAGAAATGTGGGAATTAATGGATCTTTCTCCCTTCCTCCCTGCTTAACTGTTGGATTTTTTTTTTTGTGTGACTGAATTAATACGCAAGGTATTAATTCCTGTGCTAGACTATGGTAAGTGTATTTGAGATGATTTTTCAGTCTAGAAAATGCTGTTCTGACTCTCAGCCCAGTGCTTGTGCTCTGGGATCTATTGAATTTTGGTTGTAACAGATTCATACACTGGCAGTAGGCACCTTGAAAACAGGATTCGTTTTCACAAAGGTCTGTCTTGCAATGACTTGGTTAAGGAAAAACATCATTGCAAGAGGTGAAAAAATACTCTAGATGAGCTGTACTAGTGTAAAATCTCACTTAGTTAAGCTGATGCACAGTGCAGGATAGGACTTTGCTGAGGCCCAACACACTGGCAAGATGAAAGAGAGCAGAAGAATAGAGTGAGCCAGTATATGCTTGGAATAGCAAGTTACTCCGAGGAGGTTTCTTGTGGTCACTCTTGCTGATTGCCTAACAGGCTTGAGGTCTTCTGTATTAAATTTTTAAGATAAATATTGAATTGGTGATTTTAGCAAGAATTATTGCATGTGCTCCGGTATATTTATTCTAAAATTGTGCTTCTTTTCAAGCATCAGGAAAAGCGCTACAGTTTCTAATATAGCCCAAGGAAAAGAGCTAATCTTCAAGAGATTCATTGCTGATCTTTTGATGACATTTCGAAGTTGCATCTTGCGTGTTATGCTGTCCTTTGGTTTCTGTTTAAGTTGGACCTTGGTGGTTTTATTTGGATAAAGTATGAATGCCTACCCCATTTTCTGACAAAGCCTGGTTCAGACAATGTTTTGGGTGAGTTGGTCTTCAATTTGTAGGCCACAGCCTTTCTTCTCGAGTCCCAGTGATAGTCCCATCTTGGAAGAGAAGAGCGAAGGCAGGTTTCCTTCTATTTACCACTAGGTTAACAGCTGTGGCCCCAAAAAGGAAGATGATGTTTCCTTGTAGAGTTCCTGCATGTTTTGTTCTAGTTGAGCTTTGTTATATTCTTTACCCAGAGAAGATGCAAACAAAACCTCAGAATGACTTATACTGATAATTTTTTTTTCATCAGTCTCTTCATTTCTCTCTAAACTTCATGGCAGATCTGTTTAGACCTGCCTACCAGGACTTCATTGTCTAGATTAATATTTGGCAACAGGCTTACATTTTTTGCTGCCATTAGCTTGCTGGACTTCCTGGTGGTTTGTTTTTGTTTTCTTATTTTTCCTTTTTGCATCCTTTTGCCCCCAAATGAAATCCCTTTCTTCAAACTGTCAATCCTAGAATAATGATGGAGTATGAGACAGTTAAGTAAATGGTTTCTTGTTCTTTGGTATGCCTAAAGCTTTGTTTTTCACCCAGCCAGTACAGAGTGTTTCTTTAATGAGGGCGGTGTCCGAGGTCCCTTGTGGCCGCAGCTGAGAACTGCTGTGCTGGTTGTGATGCTCGAGTAGTGTTACAGCCTTGTAAGTGCATCCTAGAAACCTTCTGCAATGCAGTTCTGGAGTTAATAATTATTCTCTCTTCTTTGATGACATTTTCCGTGGCTTCTGTGCCAGTTGTTTTTTTGGTATTTTTCCTGCTCTAATTTTTAGAGGCTGGAAGAATGAACAGTCTGACAGTCCTCTCTGTTCTGCTTGAGTTATACTGTACCTTGCCTCCTGAGTCCCTTTTCCATTTTTTTTAAATTTGTCCTCTCGTTAAGAACTAGAGTTATCAATCAGAGATACTTTACAGGGATATCTGTAACTTTTAAAGCACCCTTTCTCTGGTTACTTTTTCTTATCAATGTATTCGATTCTTCTGAGAGATCTGCAATCAGCTCAAACTAAATGTAATCATGTTTGGGAGGAAAAACTAAGGAGTTTTTTATTTATTTTTAATCTCCAATGTCTTCTGTTTGTCACTCCTAATCTTTGAGGTCATCTTTTCTCCTTATTGTGTGGTTGGTTGGTTTGTTTTTAAATGTATTCCTGCTGCCATCAAATTTTACTGTGGCTTTCACTGCTCATCATAAATTCAGTCCGCCCTTTCAGCTCAGGAGCTAAAGTGGTTGCATGCACCCTGGTTAACTTACATTTCAATTACTTCAGGAACACCCTCTTTGTCTAATCCCTATGCTTTCTGTAACTAAAATGGCTGTCTAAAATTGGTTTTGGCTTTTCAGTTGGATCTGGAGATGAATTGCCAAGCAACAGGCACTTAGTGTTGCCTTGATATTAAAGCTGCATGTGGCTTTAGGCTGCATGTTACAGTTGCCCTATATATTCCCATTTTTTAAATCCTGCCGGGTTTTTTTAGTCCTCACGTACTTCGACGGTGGTGGTGGTGCTTTTTTATTTATTTGGTTTTTGTGTTTGCTAGTTCACTGATTTCTGTTCAGTTTTTAGTCTCTTCTTATTCATGTAATTTCTGAAGATCCATTTTTACTCCTGCCTGCCAGTATCAGTTCTATCCCTCCTTTCCAAACATTGTGGAAGAAATAATTGTCCTAAGTTTCCCAATATATACTTTTTTTATTTGTGGCTTTTAAAAGTCATTCTCAAATAAATCCTTGATGTGGTCTAAATATCAATATGTAGGTGTTGAATCAATTATTATTTTGAAGGAGGATTTTTTACAACTGTTTGAAAATTGATGGTCGAGAAACAAAGTGTCTTTGGATAAGCAGGCTAGGTTCCAGGGACAAGCAAACACAGAAGTCAGGTCTTTCAGACTGACCTCTTCCAGCTGGAAAGTTTGGCTGTCTGGAGGTTGCTTTTCCAATGGCAAAGTTTTAGCAGACTGCTTTGTGTGAGCCTTATTTCCAGCAGAGCTCGCTCTGCTCAGTTAGAAGTAGGTAAGTGGCCACCCAGTACTTACACAGATCAGATTCAGTCTGTGGACTGGTGGGCAGAGGATTTGATAGAAACAGATCAATAGTTCTTTCTTTACCAATGAAGAAATGATAAGGCATAGAATATCTCTGCTATCGAAACTGGGATTTTTTTTTTTCCTGTTCATTTAAATTTGATAACTATTCCTTTTTCTGTTTTTAATTTTCTGTAACAAAAGTTGAATTCCTGAGCTCCATTGCATGTGCTGGTCACTATCCTGTCTAACAGCACAACACCTAGAAGTCTTTGTACTTTATCTTCTGCTATGGGCAAAATACCAAATTGGAATAGCAGCTGAAAAGAAAGTATGGTGAAACAAGATTGTGTGCATGCAGGAGCACATAGAAGCTGTTAGCTTAGTGACACGGGATGTGTGCTAGGAGGTTTATTTTAGTGGTATTCCTGGTCATGGTGGAGACCGTGTGGGGTTTCTGTAACTCAAAGGGCTCTATGTGGGAGTGATGGGCAACCATGGGAGTAGTTGTACCATGAGTCACTGAGGGGTTGAAATTGAAATAATCAAGGTCTTGCAGCCTGGCTCCATTCTGCTGTTACTTTGTTAGGTTTTTTTCCTATTTATTTGATCTAGACAAACCCTCCCAGTTTTTTAGTGTGTTGTGTGCTTGTTTCCCTGTAGGTCACTTGTGATTGTAGAGCATTAAGGCTTCTCCTGACATAACAAATGTCCACAGTTGATTACAGCTGTGGAGCACAAAGAGACTGACATAGCTGCATACTAGCTGCATACTTGCTGCATTAGACACTGCTGGAGAGATGAGCTGCTGTTTTGCCCTTTCTTTTGAGATACTGCCAATAGACAACACAAAGTCTGAGGAGATGTTTATGCTGTTCCATCTAATTATGTTACGAAATTCCTCCTAATTGCCAAATTAAATATTTTTAAAGTGTTAGGCATTGCGTATATTATTCCTTAAAAATTCTTTTACTGTGATACCTTTCTTTTTCTAAATCTAGTGTTGGAGAATATGGGTGTAGATTTTTATTCTGTGCAATTTGAAGTAAAAATAAAGCTTACAAAAAGATTTGAAACCAGTATTGAATTTTTTGTGTGAGGCACTGTAGTGCTCTGGAGTAGATATATCAAAACTTCAATGAAAAGAACCATAAAGATTTTCAGTATTCAGTAATTATAGTTATCTCTCTACCATACTGATCATTTAATCTGATGATTGAGATTTTACATTTTTAAGTTCAGTTTGGGTTTCTTACCACTTGATGGCAGTGAAGGAGCTAGTGTTGCCGGGCAAAGGTTCAGGGCAAGAACCCATTATGAATAACAAAAGAGGAGGTACAAAGGAAGCCTCTGACATTTAATATTGTTCACATTTCTAGGTGATATTACATATACCACAAATGACAGTAGATGGAGAAAAGCCTCTAGATGGAGCTTCAGTGCTTTCAATGGGGGAGAGATTTTTATACTCAAGTGGTTTCCTCCTATTTATAATAATTATTTCTAACAACAACTTTCCCATTTAGACCTGGAATGATACCAGACTTTATCAATAAATAATATCAGTGCTTCTGCTATTATAAGCATACTTCTTGAAGAACATGCAATTCTGACATTTTTCTCACACCTTCTGTTCAAATCCTATAACCTCTCAACATTCTTAGGAATTCTCAGGTATTGTTAGAAATGTGTGATGTAGATTAAGGATCAACATAATTTTTCAAGCTTTTGTAAAAAAAAGATAGTTGGATTTCTCTGGTGGCCAAAAAGAGAAACTTGAAAAATACTGTTCAGCCTGGAAACTGCCCTGCAATATTTACTGTTGTGCGTGGTCTAGTCCCATTGAAGAAGTGTTTGTTGTAACATTAAATATTACAATGCACGGATGTGTGTTTGAGGCGCTTTATTAGTGAAGGTTCTTTTGCACTTCCTACACCCATGTACACCTCTTGCCAAGCTGGTATGGGGAAATGAACCATATAATGGCCCTGCTGTAGTAATTGGCTCCACATGGGTGGACTCTAGTGCACAGACAAAACCTTATTTGAAGTAATTGGTGCTTTGTGTAGCTACAAGGGTCTGTACATGCAGATTTATTTTGGATCCTGGGTCAAACCTTGGCATTAGTGAAGGTTTCAATTTCATGCAGTGTCTTTGACATGTAAGTGATTTTGAATGAGTATCAAAAACATCCATGCAGATGCAACTTGCCTGAACTTTTTTGTTAAAATACACATAGCTAATATTTTGCAGTTATATTTTTGATTGGATACTAAATAAAGAACTTGATTTGTTAAGTTTTCTGTGTGTGCAGCCTGTTACTAATTTAGGATAATATCAAAAACAAACTCTAAATTTGCATAATTATTGAATATTTTAATCATTATCAGCATTATTCTAGTTCTATAATAGTACTATATAAACTCACAGTTGAAAATAAGTGGAAATTGCCAGAGCTATCAAATATTTATTTTGGTTTCAGATGCCATTCTTATTTTTAAAAAGCATTTAAGCACATTATTCCCTGTAATTAGTATTATGCCTCGTATTAGTGTTAGCAATTCGAATTGATGGATAGCTGTGCTTGTTTAATGTAATGGCAGCCAGAGCATACTTACGGGACAAAATTCAAGTTTATCTTATCAAATAAGTATCAAATACAAATTCTGTCTAGTGGTAGAAAGAAAAGGTTAGAAGATAGAGTCAAAGATAGTGCTGTATTTAGAATGATGGCTTTAGTCAGTGGAGACTCATTTGCTGGAAATGCCCTTGTGAGACCATAGCATTTCATCTATGGCATTAGTTCATTGTGTGGCATAAAACCGTATTGAAATGGGTTTCTTGTCAATGCTGTTTTCTGTAAGATTTGTTAGAAAACAATGTAATTTTACTTCATTACATGATGATATAGCTGCATTTATTTAATGTCATTGGAAGATCTTAGCTGCTGTGGTGCAATACAATTTTATGATAAGGTGGTTCAAGCTTTTCCAGCTGCTACGGTTCAATTTAGGGGAATCTGAAATTTGAAAGATACAAGAAAATTATGACAGCATTTGGAACATGAAATCTGTTTTAAGAAGTCAGCATTAATCTTTCTGTGTTTTGCTTGCCAAACAAACAGAAACTTTAGCATAAGTGCCAAAAATCAGATATGGGAAGAATACATGTATTTGTGCAAAATAAATATTTTTTTTCTAGGTGATAGTTAAGAATTTTAGCAAATGTAACTTTAAAAAAAACCTGGTTTGTTTGTTTGGGTTTTTTTCATCCTAGTGATAAATTTATCTAGCTGATGGGCAACTTATTCATTCAGGAATGCATGTTATATGACTACATACAATTGTTAAATATTGTGTGCAAGAAATCCCATTTTATAAAAGGGGGAAAAAGGCTGTGAGTATAATGCAGCTCTCATGCTTCCTGAAGGGTAACTAGTTTGTGCTAAATAGTTTCTATATTAATCAGTGCAGTAGTAGCAATTCCCCAGAAGCAATGTGTTACTTTTATTTCTCCTTATCTGGTAAAGAGTTGCAGATAATAGTAAAGGTCTCAATTTCTAGGTTTTATCTCTGTGGAAGTCAGCAAATTCATATTGATCTTTTAAAAATCCTCTGGCCTTTTTCTTTTACTGTTCTAACACTTGGGATAATTTTTGCCCTGAAACTGTCTCTTAGTTATATCTTTATATTAACTTTATCATTAAAACTTTGAGGTTTGTTGATGACATTTTTATTTATCCTTGACTGCTGAGCAAATCCCAAATGGTTACTTCCTGTGTGGGCAGAAGAACAAGTCGGTTCTTGGAAAAGGCATAAAATTGAGCAAATGACCAACCAATATATGGAATTAATTTCCTTGAATATTCCTGTGTTCACTCTGATGTGTATTTTGAACAAAGAATTAATTCCCTTTATGTAGGCAATACTTTACTTTGTAATTTATACATAAAAATGCCTTACCAGAACTGAAGACTATTGTGGAGTTCTTTTTCACATTTGCTTGCTTTTTAGTAGTGATAGAGGAGATTCGCTGCTTAGAACTACTGAGTTACTGAAAATATCAAAAGTTTCCCTTCAATTAAGAGACCTTCTAAACAATTCTATTTTACTTTGTTATAATTGTAGAATAATAGAAAAAAACTATAAAACTGATAATAGGAAACTGTATAATAATTAGCATTTCTTGTTGAAGTGTTTAATGAGAACAGAATAAATATGAAGAATTTAAAAGTGCTCATAGAATTAACTCTTCATGTTTTTGTTTTATTTTGCTTTCAGAATTTGAACTTCTGTTGCAACTTATTCATGCAGTGAACTGCAAGTTTTTTGTTCGTGTGCTCTTATTCAATAGTCACTTATATTTCAGAGCCAGCTAAAGATTTCTGCAGACTCATTTGGTAAAGGAAGCAAAATTTTTCAGTTTATAGATATGAGCCTGACTGGAGATCTGTAAATATTATTGAATAGAAGTTTAGCATGCCTGTCAGCTTGAGAGCATGATTCTATCAGTATTTAGACAGCAGTCATTTGACTCCCATATAAGTACATGCATGAATCCTAGGATTCCTGCAAACTTGTGTAGTTGAAATTTCAGTAATTAAAACAATGTTGGTTTAGGTGCATGCAAATTTTGATTGTCCCATATGGGAATAGTATGGTTCTATATTTGAAGTTATTCTTTTATATAGTGCAGGAAAACTACATCAAATATAAAATACATGAAATATTTTCAAAAATATTACTACAATACTTAGAGTCTTGGGGTTTTTTTAAGAAAGGCTTGGATTAGTCATGTTTATTCAGCTTGATGGAATTTGTCTTCCAGGGTATATAAAGCTTTTGAACTCTTAGTCAAATGTTTTACATTTAATGTGATAAATTGAGATAGAAGCGATATAAAGTATTGCAAGTATGTCTTGTATTGATAAATACTAACAATGCTATTCACATAAGTAAAATGGTTCTGGATTATTTATAACTTCTGTAAATGTGCCTCACAAATTATATTTCAATAAGATTCCAAGTCATTTGGTTAAAAAATTGTTGCAGTTATTTGTGCTCTAAAAGTAGACATCTCAATTTGTTTTTCTGGAGTACCCTCTCGTGTAGGGAGCTTCTGCTGAATTATTAAGGAAGAACTTTTTTGTACCATAAGAGAATTAGTAATTAAAACACTTTACCAGTTTCTCATGTGGCTGCCATTATTTTTAGAATCTCATTACTTTCATTATACTTGAGAGATTTTGCAAGGTGCTGGGTCTTGGGCTGCTTTGTCATAGGTGATAAAAATATATAAGCCTTGCAGAAAGTGCTTGGTAAATACTTCTGGGTCTTTTGAGACAAAAAGTACACTTTCCTGTAGGAGAATCATCAGTTGCCTGGACACTGTGTGTTTCAGACCTGTCCATCTACACCCAGGCTCATCTGCTTCAAATACATGCAGTCTCCTTTCCTTTCCTAATTGATGCACTTGCTTTACTGATTTCTCCAAGCCCTTCTACAATGATATAGCATATTCTGGTTTTTAGTTCTGTTCACACTGCACATCTCACAGAAACATTACACTTTTAAGGAAAAATCCATTTTATGTTCTATTTGTGTTAAGATCTGTAATTTTAAATAGGCAAGTTGTTAACTAGCCAGATCGTTCTGCAATTTAGTGGAGCCTGTTAGAATCAAAATGATGCTTCAGAGAGCTGGGGTTTATTTAAAGGGAGGGAGAAAAACACTGCTTGTGAGTTAGTATTATGAAGCAGGTCTGCATTGGTTATGCAAATTTTTTTTCCTTTCTGAATCTGCTTGTTTCTCTGTCTTTTTGTACAGCAGCCATGTACCTTAATATCACTTTTAAAAGACTAGTAACAAATTTCTAGTACTGCATACTCTAAAATTAGGAAATGTCAGTTTTCAGAATGTCTCAAATCTTAATTTGGTTTCTTTGTGCTTGTTCATTGTGATGATTTTTAATTCACTACATTATATTCTACAGGGTCTTTACTTATTCAGGCTCAGGGAGAGATCTGGCCCCAGTGCAGCTTCAGGCTTATGTATTGAAAGAGACTGTTGTCTGTAAAAACTGTTTAACCTGTAGATGTTGAGGGTATGTAGAGAGTGGGGGAGAAGATTGCGGGGGGCGGGGGGGAAATGGTTTCATGGGTAAGCTAGTCAGACGAAAAGTGCCCTTGAGGATTGAATTCTGTTCCTCTCTCTGCCACAGAATTCCTATGTGATGCTCTGCAAGTCGTTTAAACGAAACTTTTCCCAAGTGGTGACTAATTGATTTGAGTGCTCTGCAATTCTGGTTGCATAATTTGAGATACTAGGGGCTTATATGCAGAAATGCTGAGGGTTTGCAGCTGCAGCTGAAGTCGATTAAAGTCTGTGCCCTGAATGTATGAAATGTTGTTTGATACTGAGCACTTGGAAAAATCATATCTGAGATAAAATTAGCACCTGAGATTACTGAGGATTTTACCTTAATCTGTGCCTCATTTTACGATATATTAAAAAAGGCAAGTAACGTCTGCTTGTCTCTTAAGATACTACAATGGTGAATAATAGTGATGAACTCTGTTGCCATCGAGATGGGCTTCAAAACAAATAACCACGGCTTCCAAACGTGTTTGAACAGCATGCAGCTATGAGCAGATGAGGCCACACATGAATAAATGCGTGGAGAAAAATCCTGAATAGCTGCTCACTGGGTAAGCAGTCATCTTCTGTGTGTTGCATAAAGACAGAGTGGCAGGAGTAACAACGACAGATTGTAGTTCCTTTTCAGGGAATCACTGAGTTCTTCCCAAATCCCCTTTACCTGTTCAGAATATTCATTATTGTTTGTAGCATGTATTATCTTTATCATATTTCTGTTACCTCTTATTTTTAAACTGTAAATTTACATTTTACATCAAATTACATTTGAATTAAATTCAAATTGAACTCTTCTTTTGGCAATCTCATTATTTTTTAACCGTACCTTCTCTTGCTACTTAAAACGTTGCACCCTTTCTCTTAATTCAAAGAACAAGAATAGAACTTGACCAAATATTTTTATCCTTTAGGTCTGTTTGCTCTTTGTTGACATTGCCACAGGGTATACAGCTTCCACTGCTGGCATCTGCTTAAAGTTGGCTCAGGGTTTGTGTGGTACTAATTGAAAGAGGGGAGCTAGACAAGGAAACGTTAATTTTAGTCCTTTCTTCCTGCTTCCTAGTTTCTTCACCCTGAAGTAAATATTTCTGTTATGTTGTCCAGTGGTACTTACTGACTGATTTTTTTCAGAACTAGTTTTGCAGTATTTCTGCCACCACTGTTTTGTGTTTGGGTTTTCTTCCTTCCAAAAATGTCCAGTTATGAGAAGAAGAAATTGCATCTGATGGGAAAAAACTCTTCATGGATTAGATTCCATGGCTGGGATTATGACATGGAGGGAAATGCAGTTTTGGCATATTATTGCTACTTGCAGGATTGTCAGTAACAGAATGCTTATTTCCATGTAGTAGCTTGTGGACTTGCAGTCTCAGTCCTTTCCTCTCCACCTCTGTGAAAAGTTACCTTCTAATTATATTTTTGCTTGTATATTTTTTCTTTTAGTCTTGACTTCATAACTTGAAAACTTGGATGAGAACCCATGTTAGGATTTATCCTTGCTTTATTTGAATCTTATTTTATGCATTTGAAATATTCTACATTTGCCAGCGTTTCCACTTGAGGCAGCAGGACCACAGTTTTATCTCCCAACTTTCACTGTTATCTTTGATGCTGATAATCCTGTAATCCCATGTTGAGAGGCAAGTAATGAATTGGTAGTAGCCACTATCTTCTGCAGTCAGTTGGCTGAAACAGATTTCTGGTAGCGCAGTAAATGGGATGTAACCTGTGCCAAGTTTTTATTGCTGCTCACTCAACTGCTGATTCTTCTTTTCCACAGGCATAGAAAAAAGCATACTTCTCTTTATTTTAGGGGGGGGGGTTTGCCTTTTGTGGTGTTTTTCTTGCTACCAGCTCTGCTCACCCAACTTTGTAGTTCCTGCAGTGGGCTACTGCTCTCTTTTCTGCTCTGTAATCCTTCCAGACTGAGGAAGGATTCTTCTGACACCTAAAATACAGGTGTCAGAAGAAAATTCCTCTTGTCTGTTACTTCTGCTTATAGTGGTGGAGAAATGGAAATGGAGATGGAAGAAGTAAGAGATTTTGTTAGTAGTTCAGTTTTGACTCTGCTTTTATGACTTGAGGACAGGTCTCTCTGGGTGGGTGACACATGATGGGAGGTAAATACAATCCATACAGCTGCTGCCTTTTAATATCAGTGGCTGAAAAACTGACCTTACATTTGTCTCTTTACTTGTTTTTCTCTCAGGGACAGGGAGAATTTCCCAATCTGTTTCAGTCATGACTTCTGGGGGAGTATTGGGTAAGGGCTATGACTGTGCCTTTTTCAGTGCTCTGAGGATGGTGATGGGCTTGGTGATCTAGCTTGCCAGCACAAAAGGCTTGTTTTTGCTAAATTATTTTTATGTATAAGGAGAGAAGCAGGCACATAGATGTGGTTGATACCCACTGCCTTTTGTAGTGGTGAGGCTGTTGGGTGTTGCACTCAGCTAACTGAAGAATGCTTGAAGTAGATCAGAAGTGTTTCCTTCACACTCATCTTCTCTGCTTCTCTTCCTTGGGTGGACCTGTGCTCTGTCCCTTCTAGACTTGTCTGTGTTTCAGCATGTCAGGTTCAGCTTCAGCCTTCCTGCTGGGGGAGTAGAAGCTCAGCACATCCTGTGCCTACCAGCTGTTCCCTATGCTGCTTCTGTAGCAGAATGCCCTGTTGTGAGGGTCTCCCAGTTTGGGTAGAGTCTGTCTTCAGCTATTCCAGCTCTTGCAGGCCAAGAGAGGAGGCAGTTTATGCATTGGCATGAATTACCCACTCCTTCCCTGATGCAAAAGATGCCTCCAAGGTACTGGAAGAGAAGAGCAGTAACTGCTTGCAGGGAGTGGCTTTATGAAAAGCAGGGAGGTGATCTTTCTGCCCCTTGCTTGGGCCTGTGTGGTTCAGTTAAAACATTTTGATTTGAAAAACACAGAGAGCAATTCAGGGAACAGCGTGCCACTGTGTGTAACAGTATCTGCCCACAGCTGCCATAAATCTTGAGAGGTAATTATCTTCCTTAAGGATTATGTGGCTCATTCTCACTAGAAATAATGTCAGATAAGCATTTTTAGAGACCATAATACCAGTTTTCCATACAAAATTGCTACTGAATGGGAAAGGCTGTCTTCAAGTCAGTTCCATCGTAAGTCGTTGCATATGTGTGGCTTTTAAAATATGTCCACAATTTTTCAATTTTAACATTATTTATGCTTCAGTTGCTTATAAATTAATTTTCTGTGTGAATTTTAATTGATGGTTTCTAATGCTAAACTTGATTTATTTATCCATGTACCTTTGGACATCAGCTGCCTAATTTATGACTCCTACAGATTCTGGCAGATTTTGCCAATAGCCTTTTGAGATGATGGTATCCCCTGCCTCCTACCCTGGCTCTTGATCAGATTTGCAATATTTTATGCCATCAAACTGTGAGCTGAAGTGATCAGACAATGCTCATGCTTTGAGCTCATTTTGCTAGGAGTGTGCTAACATTTAGTAACGTGGTGGGCTATAGTAATAGTAATCTGTTAGGCTTATTGGAATTTAACTGAGATGCTTTTTAAGTTTTAGGCTGGGATGTGTCTTACATGCAGAAATTTTGCTGATGCTGACATCTGAACTAAAGAGAGCGATGGAGGGCATTCCTATATTCTTTCAAGGAGGCTATGTACTAACTCAGCAGTGAATTACTATATAGGTAGTGGCATGTTACAACCTCCCTGAGGTCTTCTGAGTCCCGAGGTAGTAATAGCTCATTAAAATGGTAGTTAATGAGTATAAAGGGATCATTATACGACTCTCCTACATGATGGGTAGGGCTAAATCCTAACTAGTTCAGTAGAAAGTATTCTAAATAAAGGAGGAAAGAATTTGATAAATGCTGGTGGTAGTTCTTTATAAACCTAGCTATTTAAAGCAATGTTTTTGAGAAAAATACTAATAGATATTTTGAATAAATTACTACAGGATTTTAAATGTGTTTTAGGGCTTTCAGAAGTATTAGTATCCTTTATAATCTCTAAGTTACCTTAACATAGTGTAATGAAGCATCTTTGATTCAAAATATGCAGTGTTTTGCCACTTCTGATCAGTTGGGTTTGAAGTTAAAAAGAAAGAGAAAAATTATTTTACCTCGTAACTGCTTACATTTGATGTTTTTTTAAGATCACAGAATATTCTGAACTGGAATGGACCCTCAAGGGTCATCAAGTCCAACTCTTAAATGAATGGCCCATAGCTCAGGATTTGTAGACATTTTCTGTTTTATATGCCAAAAATAAATAGTGGAACAATTTTGCCTTGTGGTAGGAGGAGAGTGGCATTCCCCATACCACCTCACACATGAGGTGGTATTTTAAATGTTTTCGTTTAACTATGGTTATTTTCTGGAAAAAGGTGTTAAGACTTTGTCCAGACTGAACAATGTGGATTTTGATGAAAAACTTCTTGATCTCAGTAAATGCTTCATGTTTTCATTCAGGCTCTAGAAGGATAAACAAGCAAATGAAAGACTGTGGACTCAGGTACACCTGGATCTCACAGCTCAAGTTCAGTGGGCAGAGCTATTTCTAAGTGTCCTTAACCTAAGAAAAATAATATTGCTTCTACAAAATGAGCCCTTCAGTAATGTTATAGGAAAAGGAGGGTGGAAGCAAATATGAAATATATTAAATGAAAAAGATATAAATATATTGTAAACATATGTAATATGTTTAAGATTTGGAGAGCGGTGCTCCTGCTTTCTGTCTTAAATGAAGAAATTATGCCTACTGTGCATGGTTGTGGTTTACTATGGCAGCTCTACCCTGTTCTAATTTATGTATTTTTGTTGCAGGATTTAAGGAGGTATTTATAATAAACCAAATACAGAACATTTTTAAAGGAATAGTTTAATTTTTTAAAAAAGTTTTACTTGTATTTGTAGAAATTCCTTCTTGTTTTTCTTGGTCAGTTTAGTCCTTATTTTCATCTGACATTGTCAAGGAACCTTGCTTATCATATCTGTTCTGTATTACCATTTTTCAAGGTTAAAGCTGGTAATGGATGGAAAGGTATTCTAAACTCAAATTATATGGATGCCTTACTCGTGATCATCTACTCCAGGATGACTTTCTTAGTTCGGAGCAGCTGCTGTGTAATAGGAAAAATAATCCTAATGCCTAGTGATGCAAGTCATGGAGTGGGGTCCCATGGGTTTTCATAGCAAAGAAGTGTTTCCTGCTTTCCACCCCTTTTTATTTGCCACTCCTTTCGAAACCCTTTTAGGTTTTGTGGAAATCTCTTGGACTCTTCCGGCACGAACATCTGTCATTTTCAGTGTGACAAGAATACTGTCTTTCAGCTAGGACCTTTTAAACTACATAAACAGATGCAGTAAATCCAGTTGGAATATTTTCAGAGTAATTATTAAATTGATCATCAAAAGGATATTTAAATTCTAAAAGATAAGACTGTTAGTGACCTACTGTACACTGCTGTGACAGAGCTGGTTAAATCTAAGTCCTGCCTGATAAATGTATGCAAGACCTGCTTGTAAAGGAGACTTTAGCAGTCTGTTCCAGTGATACGCTAGTGATGCTTATGGGATGTTTTCCTTGTACCTAACTTGAATCTTCCTGTGCTGCCAGCTGACTGATAGTGCTTAGCTCCGGGTAGATCAGACAAAGCAATAAGTAAAGTTTTCCTTTGAAGCTACCTTTTGCATATTTAAAAATGTTATTTCCTTGTGTCAGCTGCTTTTTCTGTAGGCTTAAGTTACTGTTCTTTTGGTTTCTCTGAACAAGTGGCTGTTCTATTCTTTTAGACCTCTTATTAGTAAGATTTTTTTGTTTATCATGTGAACATGTTCCTGGCTGTCTTTAATTGTATTCTTTGAACTGGATGCAGCAATCTGCTGAGGTCTTACAATTGATGCGTGACATGGCACGGCTGCTTGTTGCCATACTGCTCATGTCAGGGTGCTGTGTTGCACAGAAAGGCAGCATCATGCCTCTGACTCATGCTCAGCTTTTGATTTACTGATCATTTCTGCCTAACTGCTTTTTTCTATTCTATGTTTTTGTAGTTGATGAATTCTGTCCAGATGTAGACCATTAGTCTTTCACTTAGGAAATAATGTCATATTTTTTTACAGCAATTCTCCACTTTGTCCAGATCTTTTAAGATTCTAGTTCTCTTTGACTGCATTGTATAGGTTTTTCAGGTTAGTGTTAACTACCTGATTAATCATGATTCTGTAATTCACCTGCTAGTTAGTATAGAATACTGAGTGTGGACTTGGGACAGACTTCATAAAATCCTGTGTGATACACCTTTTCATTTTTGACTGTTAGAACCTTTAACTATTCAAGGTATGATTTATTTTCTTTCCATTTTGTTTTGCACTTGCAAGAGAAGCTTTATGATATCCATGTTTTTGTCATTAGTTTAAAAAAGGTTGTACATTAAAAGCATTACTTAAAGTCAGCATACAAAAATGGTCACAGTATTCTTTCCAAGCTTATTTAACTGTGTTCTTAAAATATTTCATGAAGTTGAGCAACAACTACAAATATAAATTAGAGCATTGTATAAACATTAAGGACTGCTGGGGAGGTAAGGCTGTTTACACATGTTTTGAAACTAGTGTGTGTATATATATTAAAATATATATGATGGATGTGTCTGGGTGTATGGGCATATAAATCGGTGTCCTTCACTACTGATAGGGCTGAGGAAGTTAGTAATAAATAGCTAATGTTTATTCTGGAAATTAATGCCTGTGGGGATTATTCACCTTGTAAATGTTGTTGATGCATAAGATAATGGGCAGGTTTTTGAAAACTTCTGTTGTTGAAGGTAATTGTGCTCTGTTAGCTTCTTGTATGGCTTTATAATGTTTTCAGTCATACCTCCTATATCCTGTCTCTCAAATGCCCTTTCTTATTTTTTTGGCCATCAGAAGGATGGTAATAAGCACCTTTCAAAAATATGAAAAGTTTTAGCAATTAAAGTTGTGGTCACAGAAGTGACAGTAACTGTTTAGGTGACACAGGAATTCAGTAATTAGAAGCTCAAGCAATTTTAAGGGGGTTATTAATTTATTATTTATTTTTTAACATAGGTATTTAGTTTTCATTAAGACCTAAGTCTGTAGTTGCTAGAAATATCCCTCCAAAAAATTACACTTGAACTGAGATCAGGGAAGCAGTTTTTTGAAAAGATGTCTATGTCTGTTAGAGTGTATGGGTCATTAAAGTCAGTTCTGGTGGAAGGGTGTAATGAAAACAGGAATAGCAAAAGGAGGGAGGGGTAGAGGTCTGGTATGGGTGTAGCCTTTCTGATTTTCTAATTTTCTTTGATTCCTTACCCTAAGAAAAGAAGTTGGAAACATACTGAAGCAGAAATGTAGCAAGAAAACTATATAAAGTCAAATAGCAGCATATTTTTGGCATTATGTCATGGGAAGGGTTGGAACTTGTCAGATGCAACACCCCAAAACCTTTGCTGCCTTATACTCTTGCTCCACAGTGGTGAATGTGGACCGCATGCAGCTGTCCTTGGGTATAGTGTCACCTCCTGTCAATCAAGGGGCTGTGCTGAGAGCAAAGGTATTGAGCAAGAAATGCACTGCAGGAGACACCGCATTTTACTTTCCCTGCCAACCTGGGCTCCGAAAGCAGTAGGTAATGTTTTTATGTGAGACCTGTAGGCGGGAAATCTTAGATGTAATTGGCAGATTTTTAAGAGAGCTTACTAGAAACAACTTTCTTTAGCCTATAAGGTATATGCACACACATATATATAAATATATACAACTATCTATATTAAAAAAATATGTAACACATGTAATGATATAAACAATGAAGGTAATATATCAAGTAGAATAAAAATAAATATGTAACAGTGTTCCTGGAAAAGCATATGAAATGAGTAAAGAATATCTACTAATTCCTTCCTTTTGAACTATCAGAATAGAAAACTAAATGGAAATAAAATAACAGCAGTAAGCAGAATTTTTAATTAGTCAATATTGTTCTTGAGTAACGGCATCAGTTGTTGTTTGGTAGCCTCTATCCATTGAGAATTTGAAGAGTAATTCTAAAAATGTTGAGAGTTGATGAGTGTTCTCTGCATCTCAGAGACAAAGTTTATGTTAAAATATAAACTTATGGTTGTACATTACACGGTTCTCTTGGACAATCTAATTTTTCCTAAGGAATCAGTTTCTGAAAAAATGTAGAAAGTAAAACAGTTGAAAGGAAGAAAAAATGTTACATATAAATGCTGTTGTTCGAATTGGTCAAGAAAACCTAAGCCCACATAATTGTGCACATATGCTGAGGAGAATACTTTTTTTTGTTTCTCAAGCATGAGGCAGCAGAATTGTCATTCATTTGGCATGCTAGGCTGAAAACAGAGTCTTCTTTCATTTGACACACTCCCCTGGAAACAAACATGCCAGTGAAGGGATTGTGCCAGTTATCAGAAGCTTACAGGAATACATTGTGCTGGTTTGTATTCATTTTCATTTCATGAATTGCTTTAAAACTTAGCAGCATAAAAAAGCATTAAAACACCTTTTTTAGCATTATTTTTAGTTCCTATGTATTTTCCTGCTGTGCTGTCATTCAGTTTAAATCAACGGAATGTTGTGAGACACATGGCTGGGTTTGCAGCAGAGCAGATCTCTCCTCCTGCCTGCGTGCGCTCAGAGCATTCATCTGTAGACAACCAGCAAATTTGAGTTTAACTCATTTTACATCCTTGGAAAAGATGAGTGTCTTAGAAAGAAGTTCAGTAAAAATAACGGGTAATTGAACAAAGGTTATGCAGAGAGAAATTTAAGCCAAAACTCAGCTGGTATCTATTAACTATGAAAGTTCACAGATAATGCTTGGTCTTCTGGGAGACACTTGTTTTCCTTTCCTAGAGTTATATTCCTCAGGATTGCCAGCAGGTCCTTCCCACCTCTGGAATTTTCTACAAGATTCTTTTTCCCTCATAAATGTTTTTCCACATGCAGACTTGGCAAATTCAGGTGTTCTTCTTGGAACTAATCTGGTCATGGGAGCTTAAATTAGGACCAGGTTGCAGTGAATATGTGTGAAGTGCATCTGGGAGTGGTATTGAAGGGGTCTATGTCAGCCTGTGCTAAACCAAAGAGGGGGTAAAGAACTGGGAGGAAGGGTCACAGCTATATGGTTTCCATCCTAAGAGTTACTTAGAGAGGGGTTGTGGAGTTACAGAACAGTCACTGTTCTGTGCCCGTATGATAATGAGACACTAAGGAGGCGATCACACTGAGTTCCTTGATGCTGCTTAAGGAATGGGGACAGTGGATATTTAATTGTTGACCTACAGTCACGTTTGTTTGTTCTCTGACACTTAGGGATATTAGTTTTCTGTGGACTTCGCATGAAGACAAACAAATAGAAAGTATCAGTGTTGACACAACGTTTAATAGACAATGGTAACTTCTGTCCTGTTATCTGCACCTGCGTGTTTGTGAATTTTGTAGAACAGGCTGTACATCCTGCAGTTTCAAATCACAGTAGAAAAACAAGTGATTGTGAATTTACAAACCTTACTTTGTTTCTTTTTCTGTACCATTCTGCGTCAGCTTGTATGCCTGATGCTCAGCAGGAGGAAAGTAGTGACTTATACCCCCTCTTCTACACAGTACTAACTGAAATATTTTTATCAAAGAAACCCTACACATTTGAATTCCTCTAGAATTAAAAAAAAAAAATCCAAACACAAAAGTTTCATAAGTTTGATTTTTTGGGAAGGCTAAAAAAGGCCTCATGAAGGCTTGCCTGCACTGAGGTTACTTACAATTTCAGACTTGAAATACAGTCGTTTGGTGCTTTATACAATTGTCACTTTTTGCCATATATCTTCAGTAACATGGCTGTGGAAAATTCTACACAGTCATTCAGCAGCACTGCAATGAAATAGATATACTGATGTCATTTTCCTTTCACCTATTAACTAGTGATTGGACAAACTGCAAGTGAATAGAAATATGATTTCTATCTGCATAGTTGGTTCCTGGACCATGTGCCTTCCCATTGCTAATAAAGATACTGCCACCTATTTGAAGATGTTGGCAGGCATATTTAAAACCCAAGATGAATTGAGCACATTTACTATGTTAGAAGCAGTTGCTAAATTGTAAGTAACTAAGTCTTGTTGTATAACTGCATTGCACTCAAGGGAACAATTTAGGTTTTGAATTGTGTATGTTGGTAAGTGAAAACTATGTAGACATTGATTATTTTTTCCCCTTGACCTAATCACTGTTTGCCTATGGCAATATCTGATGTGTTGTGTTCACCAAGAATTGTCTTGGGACCACAATGAGCCTTTTTTTTTTTAGCGTCATTAGTAATCATGGTTACATTAGGAATGGAAGGCAATGGAGTAATATACTTGTACTGTGTACTACACCAGTTGTTCAATTTATTGTAAAGGAGGACATGAACTCTGTGGTAGTCTGAATTTGTATAGGTAGAGGAGGGCACCAGATTTAAAACTTCATGCATCTTGAGCAGGAATTTAATTTTAAAAGAATGGAAGGCAAAAGTGCGTTTATATATTTTATTTATCTCTTGTTGTGAAAAATTTCTTTCTGTGTTCCTACTTACGTATTTGCAGTATGAGAGAACTTTCCTTGGTAATACTAGAGAATATGGAAATGATGCTGAGTAAAATAAAATTTAGTAAATGTGTTTTTCATTGTCAGAATTCAACAAGCTGCCAAAAATACATCATAAATAGGGCGAAGAATGTTTCCTCTTCTATCCCACACTTTGAATCTGACATGTATTGCTCTTTAGATAAAAGTACGAGAGTCGTACAGAGAACCTTAAGAAATGTGCTTAATTTTGACATTCTGTTGATTCCTTCAAATGGTAATTTTGTTTCTATGCTAAAATACCTGTTTGAAACATAAAGGATTATTAAAAAAAAAGTACAAGATTGAACTTCTAACTTCTGCCTAGAGGTCATGTAACTAGACACATGGACACTGATTGTTCGATGAAATGTTGGGAATTAAGAAATGAATACTTGCATATTTCCATGCATAAGAAGCCAGACTGCAGCCTATGTAAGTGTAGACTTGCGGTTTTGTATTTCTGCGAACTAATTCTTGCACAAAACAAAGAGATGTTCAACCTTGGAAGTATGGTGGGACAGTATTGCTTTGGAAGGATAGTTATCAGGGAATAGGGTGATACTCATGATGTTTGTATCCACATGAGGGTGACAGTGTGACAGGCTTATTTGCTGTGATTGGTGGCAAAACCTGCTGACCTGAAGCAGCGTTGGAGAAATCAGTGAATGCACTTGCTGTCTGTAACGTTACCAGTTCCTTCTGCTATTAACTGAGATGCCTATACAGGTTTTATTTTTCCCTCCTTAGATGTAATTGAGACTGAGATTTCTAAATTGTAAACAAAGCAATCCACCATGTTGTTTCTTTAAAACAAACAAAGCCTTAGTGTGGTCATGGCTTACTCTAGTCTCCAGACTTCTGCTGTAATATGTAAAATAATGTCTTAGTCTGCAGAAAACACTTAATTGTAACTCTGTGTTTAAAGGTCTTAGCTTTTATGGAAATGTTACTGAAGGTGGCCAGAAAAGTCAGGTCTCTTAGAACAGCTGACATCAATTTGGGAGGTATTTCTTTATTGATTGGAAAATAATCATTCTTTATAGCTTATTTAGAGTCATACACTGGTAGAAAGTTCTCTACAGATGAGAGTCTTTTCTTAAAAACCAGCAACTTTTATTCAGGGCCGGTCCTAAAGGATCTGGAACATTGCCTAAAGATGCCTAACACTACCCATAGGTAGCATTAACTGGCAAAATGTTTGGAATATATAGTGTTCCCCTGTGTTGTGTTTGGTGGTGTTGTGGAGAATGGGTTAGCAGGCAGACTTACTGCTTTAGAAATTGATATGTGCCAGTTGTAATGAAATAATTGACAGTAATATCCCATTAATTAGTTATTTGTTGATATTATAATACCCTCTTCAACCTTTTAGAGGCTTAATTACAATAAGCTGAAATGTTGATAAAGATCACTTTCATGGTTTAGATAAAACCATGGCCAGTAAACTATTTCCTATTTTTTATTTGCTGTAGTACTGTTTAAATAATTATATTTTGTTTGAAGACAAGCCCATGTTGTTTATGAAGTGGCTGACTGGGTTGGTAGATGAGGGAAAACAAAACAATCTCTACATTGTTTCTGGTAACTAAGATGAACAATCTGTTTTTGTAAATTTATACATTTTTATTTCAACTTCTCAAGGTGAAACAAAAACATTTAAGCAACTTTATTATTTCAATGTTGTCTAGGGATCTTTTGCTTTGCTTAAGCATTGAACAGATAAACTGCCTTTTGTCTTAATCTCTTACGCAAATAATCCTGCTGCTCCCAAATAAAACTAAAGTTTCAATTCTTCAGTTACAACTGAAAATGCTATAGCTTTTTTTTTGCTTGTTTGTTGTTTGAAGTAATTGGAAGAATACTGCAGAACAGCTCTTTAATATGCTTTTATCAGGTTTTTAACTGTTAACCATGAGTGCTTCAAAAATAATACCAAGCACACCTAAATGTGTGGTAGAAAAGGAATAAGTTGTAGTTTATCCAAAATACAAATCTAGAGCTACTCATTTGTCGAGGTTATCATGGTCTCAATCCCTAATTTCTAAAAGATATTTTTACGTCTCATTTTCACATGTTTTTCATATAATTCTATTAAGTCCACATCTCAAGGATTTAATGTTTCTTTGAGCTTAGAATAGATATTTAGTCACTGTCTCTTCCTTCCCCTTAGCTGAGAGTTAAAAATAAACCTATAAAACAATGGCAATATGAAACAACTCATTGGCAGTAACCAAGCTGGAAGCAAGCTGCTGTTTAAGCAGAGGAATTCTGCTTCGACATGCACATGCCCTAGAAGTAGCTGTTGGAAATGGAAAAATTTAAAAATGTATATGTGGTCTTTTCAAGAGAAGTCTTTCAGTAATAGAAACATCTTCCTTTGACAGATAAGAGACTATGGAAATTTTGGTCTTGTATTAGGGAAAAATACCAACTTCCTTAAAATAAAGTCTCAATGCTGAATTTTCTCAAATTCTGCATTTTCCCCTGCTTTTCTCCTTCCCCTCATTCGGTCTTTCTCTGTTATTTGCTCTGGGCTCAAACTTGTATACAGCATTTTAATAGCCTTATGTTACAAAACTGAAAAGTTTAAAATTAAAATAATCATTTGTAATAAAAAGCCTGACAGACTAATTACAGTGTTGCATTAATTATTATCTTATTTCACTCTGTTCCAAGCTAATTCAGGTCTGGGTTTTTAATCCCTATTTCCACTGTAATTTTGAGAGAGAGAGTATACTTAGGAAAAATATATATAAAATCAAGAAATAAAAATGGTCAGATAAACAGTTGATATCTAAAATGTTGCCTTGGACGTGTTAGCAGCAAAATGCAAGTAGTTCTGGTTAAATGTTATGCTTTGTGGATCTTCTGGTGAGGATCCCATCTGTATGACATAGAATACAACTCTTGATATCTTCATTTCTGGATATCTTTGCAGCATGTACTAAATAGCAGTCATTAATATAGAAATTTGCATTTGTGCAGCTTAGTTGGTACATCATTTTGTGTTTTATTTTTTCCTCCCAAAATGTGTGCAATTCTTATAACAGTTAAGGTATAGATTGATGTTAGTGCTACAGTATATGGCTCCAAGACTGCAATTTGAAGCTACTTTAGTAAAATACAATTCTTTAGACATGGTGAAGCTGAAGTTGAATGGAAGTCCTATTAGGAGTGAATTGCATGTAAATATTAATAAGGGAAGAGTTCCCAGCAAGTCCTGAGTTTGGGAAATTGAGCATGATAATTTGCTGAAATTGTGTCTGTCTTGAAGATACGCAGATGCAATAATTTTCAGTTTTCAGTTGAACTTTTAAATGGTGCAGAAGGTGCCTGGGTTAGGTTTTAAGCAAGAAAGTGTTTGGAAGTACTGGCAAATGTCGTTGTAATGGATGTATGGTAATGAAGGGAGTTAAGATGAAAGATGAATTGGACTGAATGACTGTTAAGTCATTTAGGCTGGGCTGGTTGCAGGTTTGGTTGTTAGATGTCTCAAATTACATTGCCTTAGTTCCTACACTTGGTTGGCTGTCTTCAAATCTTAAAAAAGTTCAGGGAATTGGTTTCTCACAATTTGCTTTGTTTTCCTTTTTTTCAGGATGCTTCATCTGCAGACATTCGGAAAGCCTATCGAAAGCTTTCTCTGATTTTACACCCAGACAAGAATAAAGACGAAAACGCAGAAATACAGTTTAGGCAAGTAAGTGAAATATGTGGCAATAAAAGTTTTAGGGGAAACTAGAATTTTTATGTTGATGTTGTTTTAGTAAGAACAGTGGTACACCTTTGAAATTAATAGGTTAAACAGTGAATTACATTTTTCCTGATGTAGCTAGACTAAAACCAAGTACACTTGTTTGGAATTAACTTGTTGAATAACTTTTATTTAGTATTTACCTGTATATTAGAAATAATTTGAACATAATACTTATACTCTTAGGAGGAAAATTTGTTTTGCACTTTCAAAAGCAGTGGGGAAAATTTCTGGTGAGTTGTCAACACAAGTCCTAGGTAGGCATAATTTAATGAAAGGAATTCATTTTAGTTATTTTTGAATATTTATAGAGTGAAATAACATGACTTTGTAATTAGCTCTACCTTTAAAAATATACCTTGGGCTAAATACAGCTTGCTTAATTTTAGTAAGATCTTCAGGATGAAACAAGGGATACCTACTTTTAAGGTATAACTGAGACAAGACTCAGTTTGATAGATCTGAGGATGGGAAGAAAGTCTTGTATAAGAGTTGCTTGTTTGTGTCTGATGACACTTTGTATATGAATATATTACTATTTCTTTTGCATGCTGGGTTTGCTACTTGGTGGTGTAGGGAAAAGTGAAAACTAGCGAAGGTCATGTTGGCAAATGTAAAAATGATACTACTGTTTAAAATTTATAAATTCAATCATAAAGTGAAATCTTTCTGTGCTTTCTTTTCTGGTTTTTTGTTTGTTTTAGTTGGTGGCCATCTATGAGGTTTTAAAGGATGAAGAAAGGAGGCAGAGGTGAGTTAAATTCCACAGATTTTTAAATAAAGCATTCATACCAGTGCTCTATTCAAGCCCTATTTGACTTAGTTGTAACATTTCGGATTTTTTTTTTTGCATAATTTAATTTAATATATCCTATGTAATTGTTTAATTAAAGATTGTATGTGGCTTAAAGGGCCACAGGTATTGGCTTGTAGTATTTTTGCATGATATGGTGTTTTTTCTCCTTTAAAACTAGTACTTGAAATAACTTTGAAAGCTAGCTGTTATTTCAAGTAATATTTAAAAATGCTTAATTATATAAGCTTTTTTATTCAGTAGTTAATTTTAAAAACTGTGATTAAAAAATATTGGCCACTTCTTCAAATGTCAGTCATACCTCTCTCTATCAGTATAAGGCCTGTTGCATGATATTTAGGGATTATTTCCACTGTATGTTGTCTTCAGCATTGTTTTCTGTTGCTCCGTTCATAGGGGTTCTTTTTCTTTCAGATGTATTATCTCTAATAATATTATCTCTAATAGTGCAAACTTTGATATACAGAGTATATATTTTTAATAAATGCTAGTTATACTTGCTGCCTCTGGAGCAGTTCCAGCAGTACCTGAAGGGGTAGGATAGAGAACTGGAAACATGGGGCTAATCTGCTTTCTGGAAGATTATTTTGAATTTTTTTTTTTTTTAAACAAATAGGAATTTCAGCTAATGATTATCAGAAAAACTGAGACAATGAAAGACTTTTGCTTTTGGGTTAGTGTTTTAGTAGATCATCTTTCAGCTTACAAGTCTTTAAATGGGGTTTTATGAGACATTTCTCGAAGGGATTTTGGCTTTGTAGATGTCTTGGCAGGAGTCCAGGGTTTATAGTACAGATTATCTACTTTTTTGATAATCCCCTCTTCAAGTGTCATGAAAATGTACTTCATAGAAGCACTTTTGAAAATTTGGGGGGGTTTTTATTTCATCCATCTGAGGTGAATTTCATTGTGAACAGTTACACTTAACAAAAGTTAAAGAAAATGTTAGCTAAATGATTTCAAGCCACTTAAAGTGAGTTATCCCCCAGGTCTTCCCAACTTTTTGTTTATAGCGTTATTTGCATACACTTCAGAGTGTTGCTTTTCTGGAACTTAGTTCCATCATGGAACTTGTAGGAATTTCCTTGCAGCTGTAATAGAAGCATTTTGTGTTAATCTGTGATGCAGCAGCTTGCAAAAACTATGGTTTAAACCTTGCATACATTACAAATGTGACTAACTTACTCAAATACTGTTAATTAGTGCATCAGTGATTACAAATGAGAAGTTAAAGCAGCAGTAGATTGTTCTTAGATTGATTTGTCACTAATTTATTTTGTACATAGGCAATGCCACATTTTTCTTGCACAATGTGGATGTATGGTTGATACTGATTTTATAGTTGAATAAATAGAACTGTAGTGGATTAAACAGTGTTTACTTTCAGAGAATTTTCTGTAAATAATACGCAGATTTTAGAAATAACCTGCAGAGCAGAGCTATACGGTCTCATTGCTTTGAGAAGCCCTGTATTGATCAGGTTTATTGCACAGTCTAATGATAATCTCTCAGTTGAGCTCGTAAACGGAGGGTGGCCTGTCGTGTCTCCTGGAAGGCGTTGTTTTAGCACGTCTCTAATACAAGCCCTCAGTAAGTGTGGTAGGAGTTGCTCCCCCTGTTAGATTTTTTCTGTTGTAAGGTAACTCGAGGCTTACTTGCAGCAGTACAGCAAAGGAAAGGGTGGGAGTTATTACTTTTTGGAATCTTTCTACTTTAAATGTTGATATTTGGCTTTGAGTTGTGTGAGATGATGGACATAGTGGAATAGGCTCAAAGCTTACTGTCATGCCCCTGCACTGGGCAGAAACTCTGCTGGAGCCTTATACTGGCAGTTGAGCTGGGAATCCCTTCGCAACTGGACACCTAAGTGGTTTGGGGCAAGGGTTTACACGACTGAGAGAAGAGCGAGCTGCAGGCTTCTACTTCTGTGCCGTGAAGTCAGCTGCCTCTTACTGTTTGTCTCAAAAGTGATGTAATCCTGCATCATTCCTGGTGTGTGTACAGAGAGTGGAGCCAGCAAAGGCAGGAATAAGGTCCTGTACTGTACGCGAGAGTGATGAACTCATTTTGAAACAATAAAACCCCTTCTCCGTGAATGTCATTCTTGGTGAATGTCAGAGGTGTTGTTCGTTTGTGTGAGTACAAGCAGTGTTTTAAAAAGGCAGATCTGTTGGCCAGCTATAAGTAACTAATTTTTAAAAACCTTTGCGTTTTCTTATTTATCAGTGAATTTTTACTTTATCTGATGGCAGAAGCCTTTCTTAAAATATTGTAGTTCCTCTACTGACAGTGATAGTACTGGGCTTTAAAATGTGGTTTTCTTTTTTAGAAAGTTATGTAGTTGCTCATGAAGTATACAGTATCATTAGTAGTACTGCATAATATAGCAATATTACCATATTAATACTTCTCTCTTACTTCTGAGTGATACATGATCAAAACATTCAAATATTCTAAAAATAAGCATACAGACAGCATCATTTAATGTAGCACTGTTTATCATTAAATTAAACAATTAAAATACTGCAGCAGAATGCAATATTTTATGTTTTGTATACACACTCCAGTGTGAAATTCTACAGAAAATTTTATCTTTAGGGTATGTCGAGATAGATGCATTTCCTGAAATACACTTCATCTTTAGGGCATTTATTGGTAAATCAGTTTGATGTTGGTAAATTTTATTAGCCTTTGATTATCTTAGTTTATGAAAGAATAGATAGTTTAATGCACTTCTGTTAATTGTAATTAGACAAAAAAAAAATCTTAGATCTTAATTTCATTGTTTGTTACCATTTTAAGCTTTTTTTACCTACCAGGCCTATCCTCTGTAACAATGTTGTCTTGATTACAGGAAACATTTGCAAAGGCATCAAAATACACTTGTGTAGAGTAAGAAAGATGTCTATCTTAGTTTTCATTAATAATTAAATGTCTGTATTCTTAGGTATAAATTGTTCTGGCTGATATTGTGCTGGATGTCTTTGACAGCTTGAGGAAAATAGGCTCCCCAAAATAAAAACCACCAGTGCAATCTTTCCATAGTTCAGAATAGTCCTCGTTAATTCAAGGTTATAGTATATAAACTTTATCAGATCTCTGAAATGACTTGAAATATGAACTGCAGTGGCTCTCTTAAAGGGAAAAGTAAATTATAATTATATTAAGATTAATGGTACTCTAATTAGTAACTACAGTTAATGGATTTTTTACTTGCAATGTAATTGATTCACAAAGAACTCTAAGAACTATTTTATGAAACTTTACAGAAAAAAATAAATGTTAATAATCATGCAATTTGTACCTTTTAGTACAGGACTACCAAGTCTTTCATAGGCTGCTGAGTTTTAAAATAAATATTCAACATGGTTTTAAATGGGGTATGTTTTTGGCTTTCTGTTTCTGTACTGGTGCTTTGGGGTTTTGTAGCTTGTTGACTGCTACATTTCAGAGACAACTGGTAGGCATACTCATATGTGAAAAATTTGCTGTATTCTGGGTGCATATGTTTGTAGAAAAAACCCTGCAGATGTATCTTTTCTTTTCAGCTTGGGTTTTGGTTTTTTTTTTACATAGAGTTACAATTAATATGGGTTGCCAAAAGAATGCTTTATAGTTAAATTTCAAATATAGTTCTTGATGCACACAGATTAACTGTCTTTCATAGTTAATATAAGTGTCTATACAGGAATTCTTTAATGGGAAACTTGCTTTTAATTAAGTCACATTCTAAATTTGAAAATCAAGATTTAAAAATTATGGAAGCTTCTGAGTTTGTGTAGGATCATTTTCCAGTTGAAAACCTAAAAATCATTGATATCTTTATTTTTCAAATACAGAGCTTAATTACTATTGAAAGCAGTGATTTATCTTTTAACAGTATATATTCTAAAAAGTGGGTTATAATAGAAGCTATCTTCCCTTAAAATGGCCAGTCGTGTGAGCCATAATGCTCATTGATAGTAAAATCAATAGAGCATTGATTCGGAGACTTAATCCTTGGAGGCTGTTGTTCAGAACAGCGGACATAGCCTAGTAAATACTGAGTGCTGTTTAAAGCACTTAATGCAAGAGGCTCTGCTGTCTTAATTTATTTTTTCTTAACAGATAATTTATAATAGAATGTGGTTGCCAAATGTGAGTTTGAAATCTTGGTTTACATATTACTATATTGTTACCATCAGCATATATGGACTTTATTTAATCAGTAGCCACTTTTTCAGTACATCAGTTAACAACCCTTGGTATACAAGAAGGCAACTAATTAATAAATGTATATTACTATTAAATTAGATTCTACATATATTTCTCTGATGATTTCGAAGGAAGAACATCTTATGTAAAACCTTGTTATCAACCTAATTTATTTTAAAACTGGTTCTGTTTCTAAAACATTCTCTTCTGTTATCACAAAAATCTTGTAAATGTCTGTATTTTTAAGGGCTAAAATTTCTACTTATTTCTCAAACAAAAGTTAAGTAGAAGTTTTAATTTTAAAATAACATCTTAAGCGATTTTTCTGAACAGAGTTTGTATTAAGGTATCAGTAGTTAATTTGTTCTGACTTACTGAGAAAGGAAGAAAGTTATTAGTCCAAATATTACGATAATAGATGTTAACCTTAGTGTTCTCATAGTTGTAATGGAAGATAGAATTTTGTAATATGAATTTTATTTCTGGTATCATTCAGAACACAGCAGAATCCTGAGGTATTAAATCTTTTATGCAGAAATAATGGTGCCAACTTGAACAAATGTTTTATCAGAAATCAGATTTTCAGATATGCGCTATATTAAGGTATATTTTTAATTGAAAACCACCACTTCTTTTTCTGCTTAAAATGAATTTGCTTGTGGAAATTTTTTTTTAGTACATCTCCAAGGTATCAATTTAATAACTATCAAAGTAGCTAGTGCAGTTGTTGCATTTAAATTGATTTACATGTCAAGACTGGCAGTTTAGCAGCTGCGCTATTATTCCTGGATTGGTCAATTTACTTGAGAAAAACCTACTACTGAGTTCTACTGACCTGCATGACAATATAGGCCCTATTTCTATTCCTGTAATTAGGCCTGCGACTAACTCAGAATATTTTTAATTAAAATATTTTGGTCAATGTGTTGCACCAAATTAGGCCTTTCAGTGCAGATTTAATTCTGGAAATGGTGTGATTAGAATATGTAATGAGTTGTGTTCAATTTAAGATTAACAGGTTGTGCATCTTGAACGTAGATGTTTTTGAGTTTACTGTAGAGATTTTTGTTTGAAACTTTACTCTGAAAAGTTAATTTTAAAAGATCTGGTTTGCATGTCTGTGGTTTCTTTATTTTTAAATTGATCAAATACTGTAAATAAAAGACCTCAGACATACTAGGATATTTCAAGACATTTGTGTGAAGGAAAAGGGATTGTCATAAAATAGTTTCTGTACAATTAGTACTGTTAGTAATTAAACAGTTTTAAAATAGATTGATTTTGAAGACAGTGTTTCAAATAGAAAATCAAAAACTGGTGAACTTTGTTTTTAAACATTGATATCAAGCCTCTAACTTAAACTCTTATCTTACAAGGAAGAGATGATAAGTCTGACATGTTTTTACCTAATGGATTTTGTGGTACTACACGACAAAAACAAAAAGCAGAGATACCTCTCCCCTCCCCCCAGCACTTGTGCTTTTAATTTGTAAAAGAAAAAAGGGTTTCTAGTGTTTCTTGCTACCTATTTAGTTGTTAGTGGGTTGTTATTTACTTCGATCATGGAGACCTGCCCACTGATTACTGAGCAGGTAGAATACATCGATATTTCTGGAAGTCTCTTACTTCAGAAGTGAATGAACTTGGAGGGGGAGGGGGGTGAGTGTTGCAGGAACATTTAAATTTTTTTTTTTTCTCTGCCCCAGCGTTTGGTTCTGGAGTCTGTTTCCACAAGCAAGCCTATCTGCTGGCAAAACAAGGCATTTCTCTCTAAAAGAAAAAAATTACTAAATGATCTTTTGTGTGTGTATTGTTCAAGCACTCTGTGGATTATCTTTTGTTTTATAATTGTATGGTTTGGCTTATTGCATTTTTAGCTCTCCATGAAAGCCTGTTATATTTGCTACTGTAGGTATGATGATATTCTGATCAATGGACTACCAGATTGGCGACAGCCTGTGTTCTACTACAGGCGGGTGAGAAAAATGAGCAATGCTGAGCTGGCATTACTCTTGTTCATTATACTCACAGTGGGTCATTATGCTGTGGTTTGGTCAATCTACCTGGAAAAACAGCTGGTAAGTATTGGTAATAAATCAAACTTGCTTCAATTATTAGTATTGAATTTCCTGCAGAAGTTGGCATATTATAGAGATCTCTACCACTTCCCCTGGTTTGAATTTGGATTTTTCATATTTTAAAATTATTATATTTAAAATGATGATAATTACAGAATGAGATATTCAGCATCTCAGAAATAGTAATCAAAAAACCATTTCATTTTTCTAGAATTGGTAAGAAATTGCAAAGCTGTTTTTTAGCTGGAAGGAAGAAAAGAAATAAAAATTCTTCTATCATTTGTTGATGAAGAATCATATGCTACTGTAGTCATATCTATGGTTTAAAAATAATCAGGTTTTATTAGTTTAAAAGTCATACTTGCTTCGCCTTTCTTCTAAGCTAAATGCTTTTTTGTATTGGGTTTTCCTTAACAGGGTGGGAGTTGGTAAGCAGTATAAATCACATTATTTGTTGATCATTTTATTTTTTGTCATATAAAAGTCTGTTGCATTTAGTAGACTAAGAAAAAACTAAGCATAACTTGAAAAATATTCATACATTAGCATCTATTTACTTTTTTTATTTTCCACTGCATTATTGAAGTTGATGAATGAGAAAGGAGGCAAGTTGAATGCTTTCTCCTCTTAGAAAACTTTGATTGCTATGGAGATACACATGAGTGACAGAACTGGACTTCATGTGTGTTTAAAGACTGGATACCATGGCAACAGTTATTGTTAAGATAGATCATTTTACTTAATCATGTAGGACCCCAGATACATTTGCATAAATGCTACTCTACTGTTTACCCTTCACAGAAGAGTCCCAGTAACATTTGTGGTTTACATGCTAATGATAACCTGTAACCGTAGTTCTTTCTACATCAAGGATGAACTGCTTAGCAGAAAAAAGAGGGAGAAGAAGAAAAAAACAGGCGGCAGGAGTACAGAGGAAGCCAAACTTGTTGCTCTAGACAAAAATGAAAGGTGGGAAAGAGCTCTCTTGTTTTCCACATTGTAAAACATTGTCAGCTACTGATTTAGTTCTCTCGTTTTCTTTTTGCATCTTTGAAATACTCTATGAGAAGAATAACGGTATTTGTAGTAAGAGCCATTGCTGATATAAAGTGTGCCAGTGTAGATGCGTTTTCAGGTTTGGATTTGTAAATAAACACATGGTGTTTATCAATCAGATCAATAATCATTGAAAGATTAAGACTGAATTAAAGGCATCTGTCTTATAAGAGTGTTATTTCTACAAGTTGATTTTAGAACTTTTTCAGTCTTTAAAGGTTTTAAACTTTCATTGCAGTTAACAAATTTCAATTAATTTGAGCTTTAATTTATTACTATACCAAGCAAGGAGTTTTTATGGGGTTTTAATGGTTGTATGGTTAAATGCTTTTTATCTGATTAACTTAAAAGTGAGCATGTTGGTAAAGGCTTCTAACACATTGTTTGTCAAGGAACGCATAGGGGTATAGTGACTTTCAGGACACTCCAAAAGATACCACTATTTCTTCTATTGATTCTTAGAAAGAAATAAAGGGTTTAAATAGTTCACACAGCAGGGGCATGAACTGGATCAATGAGGGATGGAGATCAGAGACCATTCTGCCTGTCATCTTTCCTGATGACATCAGTGAGTAATGCTCCAGTGAACTGCAAATGACATTAATTTTTATGTATTGTTTTGTTTATGCTACAGTCTTCATATCTGGTTGTCAGCACTTGTGAACACTTGGTTGAGGCTTGAGTGGTTTTTCGGTTTGTTTTTTTATTTAAATGGAAGTGATTATGTGGCTTATGAATTTATTTTCTTGAAGGAAAGTCCTTTTAGGAGATCAAAATACAGCAATGATTAGAAGTTAGCTGTTACATATTTTGAATTAAATGTTTAAAATGTATCTTTATTATTATGTAGTTAGACATTTTTATGGGAGTTGACAAGTGTTAATCATCTTAAAAGATAGTGGGAAAGTTCTGGCTTTGAGATTGTGTGACAATAATGAAAAACCTACAATTTTTTTTGACTGCAGAGTACTGGACAAACCACAATGGCATGACTTACTTCCATGCAAGCTGGGAATATGGTTCTGCCTCACAGTGAAAGCTTTACCTCAGTTATTCCAGGTAACAGTAATGATTTTAAAATGTATTACTTAATTTTTCTTGATGGTGTTATTATGCATAATCAGATGTGTAGCACTTGTTCTTAATTAATTTTTTTGCTCAAACACATAGCATATATATATATATATATCTATCTAAAAATAAAAATTACTCTTCAGAGGCAAATTTGATATCATAAGTTCATGGAAATATGAATGTATTTTAAATGCATATTAATCTTAATGTGCCAGGGAAGCAGTTTCTGTTAGGCAAAACTAGAAGAATAAATTATGGGAGAGGTGTGATATATATCCATCTAATTAGAAATAGCAATTTTTTAAAGTTATGTTAACAAAAGTACTTTGATCTCAAATCAGCAAATGCTGTACTTTCATAGCAAATTTAAATATGCCATTTAAATTTGGGGGAACAGTGAAATTACTTTTTATGATGGAGTTTCTTTCTTTAATTCACTGGATAATGATGAATTTGATACCTGAAATTGATACCTGAAATTGCTATGGTAAAATAACAAAGGTATGGTTGTAATTTATAAATTTAAAAATTTATAAATCAATGCCACATCAATGTGGCAGACTTGCTCAGTTATGTTTTAATTTAATATTATAAACTGTAAAATTTAGCTGGTGTTCGACCAATGGAAGTACTGTCAGATCAGTTACCAGAATAACTTATTTAATATCACCTGCTCTTTCTTTTCATTTTCCTTGAATACACTGTTTTGTTTTTAATACCTTTGTCACTGGTAGTATGGATTGGGGAATGCAAGGTGGATTTTACTTTGGTTTACAGAAATATTGAGTATTAATTTTAAAGGATAAGTAGTAGAAATGGCATTAATGTTTGGGTTTTGTCCGTGTTCAAGCTAGAAAAAGACTATAGTTATAATTCCTACTCTCTTATCAAAACCCTTGTAAAAGTTATAAATGCAGTAATGTCTGGTCTTTCAGCATCCATTTTTATACCCTTTAGCTTTTCCTACAAACAGATGCAAAAGTTAATATCTCTCTTTCTTTTAAAAATTTCATCAGAACTTCGGGGCTGTTTTATTAAAGAAACCTTTCTTTTTGCAATTTTGTAAAGCAAGTTGATTATGCTTAATCAACTGTTGTGTCCAAATTAAGCTTTGAGGTTTGTTCCTCATTGAGGTGAGTCAGACAGAAAGTAATTAAGGTCAGCAAACTCTGTTGCTGGATTTTTGAAACTTTATTCATAATTATAGTACTTTCCCTTTTTCTTTAAGTGCAAAATTTTAAAAAATTACACAATATAGTAAGATTAGTGAATAATTTAAAATTAGGACTTCTTATAATTTTTATGGTATTAAGGTAGTGTTATGTCAGTATAACTGGCTTCAGGTTTGCTGTTCAAAGAGCAGCTCCTATGCCTGTCAGAATTGGCAGAAAAAAAATACAACAAAAGTGATGTTTCATGCTTTGTAGAACTTAGCCCTTGTTTGGATTCCTATTCCTTTAAATTAATAGAAAAAAAGCTGTCCAGTAACTCCTGGAGAATTGGAGACCATCAAGCAGGGGTTTGGTGGCAAGGGAAGCCTGTTGGAGAGGAATTCAGAGCAGGAAGGCTTCAAAGCAAAGAGGAAGGAAAGAGATATAGGAGTTCTAGAGTAAATTGGCCCATATGTAAATGACACTACTGCTTATCTGCAGGGTTTGTTTTGTTGTTGTTTAACACGACCCGCTAGTTACGTGAGTTAAAATGCAATAAACCATAAATAATCTTCAATGTTAAAACTATTCAGGACTCCAGGTGACTGAAATAAATTATTGTAGCTTATTATTTATTAGTTAACAATACTTAAAGAAGTATCACCTCTTCTGAAGAGCCTAAGAGCAGCAGTGACCTCATGTTGGAGCTGTGTTCTGAAATGACAGTTGAAAAGATAGCTGGTATTCTGTAGCTACCTGGAGAGAGACACCTCTGGGCTCTTTTTGATTTTGATGTATATTAACGTTTTGGCAAGGTCTGCCTTAATGACCAATATGGAGCAAAAAGTTATCTGTACTTGTAAGATTATACCCTGGTACAGAGATCCTGTTTTAAATCTAAGTGCTTTTCCCTTCAATAATACACAGGCTTAAGACTTCAGGGTACTTAATGCTTTTAATATAAGTAAAACCACTAATGCAGAAGATTTTGAGTAGTGTTACATGTGGTATAACAAGTGGTTGACATCAGGATGCATGCTACAGATTTTAGTTGTTTATTGTTTTAATCTAAATGATTTCTCCAGTCATTAAAGAGCCAGCAAATTGTTTTCAAAATCTGTCATTCAGCTGCAACTAATCCAATTGTAGATGAACTTCTAAAAATGCATCCATATTTAAATGAACCATGTTTGGGACAGGAAGGGGGAAGAGCTAGCAATACTTTTAACTGAATGTTGCTCTACCATTGAGTTTTTCAAAGCCCTGCCAGTAAAACAGCTGAACTGTTTCCTCAAACTAATGAAACAGAAGCACCTGCCTGTAACAGACCGCAAGTTCTTCCTCAGAGGAGACTTCATTAAAAAAACCCCAAAACATATCAAACATAACAGCATAACAACAACAACAGCAACAAATAAAACTTCTTATCCATTCTTGTATTGAATTCTTTTTACCTAGCATCCATCTCTCCCCCTATTAGTTAATGTGAAAATTCTACTTGCAACAGCTGTGTCTGAGGATTTGGGTTGCTGAGCTTCTGCCCATGCCTGGCTCTCATTTATCCAATTGAGTGTCTTTCTCCTACTTCCCTTCCTCCTTCAAAATGTCAGATTTCAGAAGGAGGCACTTAAAATAATTAAGGTGGGCCTTCACTGAAGAAAAATGCTTTGTTTGCATGCCCTTGTGATGGCCTATGCCATTTTATTGTAGCCTGCATTTTATGTCAAGAAACTGGAAGAAAAATGTGTGAGAGGAGGATGAGAGAAACTAAGAAAATAATCAGGTTTTTTAAACTGTTTACAATTGTATTTTGAGAGAAACTACATAGGTTTTTATATCCACACTTTTAGTTTAGTTAAATTTAGGAGTGAAAACAGCATTTTTAAGTTTGTTTGAAAAAGCAAAGGGAGAAAAATACATAAAATGTATCATAAATCAAATATCTGTGCTGTGAAAGAAATGTTAAGTGGAGTGTAAATTACATTGGCTATTACCAAGTTTAATTCTTGTAATGTAGGCTAAGAAAAAAATAGATAAAGAATGAAAATTGTTTGTAAGGTCATTTTAGTTAACACTTTCGTGAGAATGACCTGGAAAAAGGCAATGTATTAAAAGAAAGGGGTGAAAAAAGAACCCCCAAAAAGTCAATTTAAATGCTTATTGGAACTGAAATTTCTTCTTGGAATGAAATAAACTAGCTAGATGTAGTGTGCAAGAATTTCAGTTCAAACTGTGTATGCTGTACAGAACAGACAGTTATGTTAAGTGTACTTACATTTTGTGGGAGAACTACCATAAGTAAATTGCAATGTATTCCAAAACCAGCTGACTAGAGCTTTTTGGGGGGTATTTTTTGGATGTCTGGACATATAACTTAAGAAAAGTGGTCTTTTAAAAAAAATGCTTTTAATTATTCTTTACAAAATATTTCCTTCTGAAAACAGAAGATAGGTGTGTTTCTTAGTGGTCCTGTCAACTTTCCCTCCACACTGATGTGGTGAAGTTTAGCAGTGAATGACTTTATTTTTACACTGACTGAATTATGAGCCTCCTGTTGTCCTGAGGGCAATGGAGCAGAAAGCATTTTTGTTTGTTTTGGTCAGAAATTGTTTCTTATTAAGAAAGTAAAGTTTCCTTCTTCCATCTGTAATCCTATAGGTGTAGCGTACACGCCCTCGCAGTGGGCTGTTGGGAGAGCTGGTGGCTCACCAGTAATGAGAAGGCAGTTCGAGCTCAATACGTAGTTGCACTGGGTATAACCTAGTGAGATTATCAACAAAGCTTTCAATTGCAATTGAAACTCGTGTTTATAAAGACCGCTGTGTAGCACAAAGTGAATTAAAACAAAAAAGCCAGTAATTTATTTTTATGTAGACTACCAGATGGTAATCACTGTAGCTGATTTAGTAGTCTGGAATAGATTCAAACTAGTGACCCAGAGGTGTTTAATTTCTTGGCAGTTTTTCCTCAGGTTTTCTTTTAATCCATGATCACAATTCAACACCTGTTTAGAGATGGTTCAGCTTTGGCCTTAAACGGATTGGCAGTGTGTCATTAAACTCAAGGGGCTTTGCCAGCAGGGCATCTCCTTTGGCAAGTTAGCTTCTAAGCAAGATTTGAGTAGGTCAGCAAATGTATTTGTGAGTTGTTTCTGTCTTCACATGTGACTATATAAAATTGTGTGAGATTAAAACAAAATTTATTGCGTTTAATAACATGCCTTAAAAAATATTTTTTTAAGGGATTTATTCAAGTCAGTAAGGTTAAATATCTCTATATTTCTCAGCTTTACAGGGTTTTGACATGTTCCAATTTACTGTACAGCACCAATGTTGGTATAATTTGTGGGGAGCAAGCAATTGCAGGATGTGTGGCACGAGTGATTGCCCATTTGCTCTGTTTCTTGCTATTTCGCAGCTGTTGGGAGAACCAAAGTAAGGATGAAGCTCTTGACCCTGAGGTCAATTAGAAGCTTAGAAGCAGGTCAGAGGAGAGCGGATGGTAAAACAAGTATTCTGGGTGTATGCAAGTGAGCAAAAATAACTTGTGTCTAACAGGGTACTGTTTGAGGCTCTGAAGGAAAAATGTGCTGCAAAAATACTAAAAGTTTTAAGTAAATGTAAGACAGTAAAGAAATGTGCTTTTAATTGCCTGCTGTGCTGTGGCAGCTTCTTTCTATCACTTCCTGTAAGTCTACATGTCCTACCACACGAGTGAGAGTAGCTTGTGTGTACATGGCAATACTGGCTCTCAGCTAATGCTACCGGTCTGCTATGGTATGAGGCTTCATGGGGTGTGAAATGGGTCCCAGAGAGGCCTTGCAGCACTGACCTCTGTTTCCCCTTCTGGCTGCCTTTGTCTCACTGCTGGGCACGTGGAATTCCCAGCAGAGACTGCAGTGGCACAGCCAGCTGCTGGTCACATGGTGCACCAAGGCTTGGGAATGACACCACAACTGCCCACGGGCTGTACACAGCTGAGGAGTCTCCCCACACCTGAGATTATTCTACAGGCAAAGCATGATTTTCTGATTATAAAGGAGGAAGTAATGTAATTCCTATTTATTTACTAGATTGCCTACGGGCAAAGAGGTAAAAATGCCAAAGAAAAGTATAAATCATAATGTTCAACTCTTTTTTTAAACATTATTTCTTACCATAACACATTGATATCACTAGGTCAGAAACCCATCCAAAAAGTATTTTTTGCTGTGGTGTAATGGCTGGAATTTTTATTGCCTAGAAATAGCAAATTGAAGGTTGGTTCGTGGAGTAAATTTAATTTAACTCTTTTTTCTCTCTTTTTAATATAAATTATATACAATAACACTGTGCTCAAAAAGACAAAAAATTAGTTCAGTAGCTCCATACAAGTATTTCTTTTTCTGATGTAATAAAAATTAGTCCAAAGAGAATTATTTCAATCTACTGATTTTAAGTATGCCTTTGAGGAAGTTTTCAGTTGACTGTGAATTTTGTTTGTATCAGTCCCTTATCCAAAGAACTAAAATGTGAAGCTATTTCTATCACAAAATCTGAAATGAAGATTCTCATACAGCAAGTTGTTTCAAGTTGTTTGCTTTCTTTCTCCTAATCTCCAGTTTTTCTGAGGTAGACCAGAAAGCCAGGAGGATTTAATACTTACTGGAGGGGAAAATACCCAAACAACAAAACCCCAAAAACCACAAAGCAAACAAACCAACAAAGCCTCATCACCCTCCCCAAAAGTCAAGGAGAAGCCAAAATGACTGTCTTACTCAGAAAGGAAGTTTTTTCTTCTAGAATTAGTACAGTTTGAATAAATGCTGTCTCTCTTGATTTAAAAGCAACAGACAAAAAACCACCTAAAACCCCAACCAAGATCTCAAACCCCAAAACAAAGGAAAAAACCCTTGAAAGTTCAGTATCAGGAATCTCTGTATTTCTGCATAACTCAGGCTCAGCTTTGTTTTGGCAATCTCAATTTATTAACGTGAGATGATACTGATATAAAGAGAGAAACTGTATTTTCTAGAATTGTTCAATATTCTTCATTCTTATTTGTGATTAAACATGAGGGTAATCAGAGGATCTTCCTATATATGGCAGTTTAAATATAATTTAGAAATACTAATTACAGAATTTTGCATTTCCAATACATTCTTTTTTCATTGTGTTTCTTTTTGGAAAGTATATATTTGAATTTATAGTATAATTAACCAGCATATATCAGCCCTTTTCTTTATTCTTAACTAATTACATGTTATACTGCTTTGATGATGAGAAGAAATAATGTATTTGTGTTCATGTTCTTTTTGAAAACTTCTTAAACTCCTGCAAATGAGAGAATAATATTTCTGATTAGATAAGGTGGAGTTTTAGTTAGAACCATTCCAAGCTTTGTATTTGTGTCTCTTTTCTCTGTGTCTTTCCACCCCAGAAGTACAAAAATACTGCTTTTCTTATGTTTATTACCTCTTGAAGGTGAAGTATATGTAAAGTATAAAATGTTGATGTTTTGAGCTATAAAATCATTACTGAATCTTGGGGAAGGAGCATTAGATTGAAAGAGACTGTATCTATATTGTCAGTGTCTTTAGGGCCCTAAAATGCTTTTATTGAGACAAAATGATCGCTTAAATTTATCACTTTGGAAAAGTAAAAAATCTGTACATAAATCTGTTTTGAAATACTTAAACTACCAAAACTGAATATTCTTGAAAACAGGTATTCCTGTTTGGACTGATTGAAAGCTAACGAAGATTAAATTGAAAGGGGCTTATTTACATTAAGGCAGAAGTTTTCTTCAAAGAACTTCCTATGTTGAATGGTTTTCCAGTGTTTTTTCCTTTTGACCTACAAGGTCTAATAACTGTGAAATTTGCGTCTGTGGTTTTAAGTCTTTACTCAGGTATGCCTTCTTATTTTTCTTTACAACCTGTAGAGCCATTCTTATGCTTTTGTGGGAAGGATTTGATTTTCAAATCTTCAAAATCCATTTTGAATGGAGCTTCTCCTTGTTTTTTTTCTTTGCTTTTCTTTATATGTATACATTTGTGTATGCTTCAAAATGTGCAGTCTCCCCTTTTTTTGTTATTACGGTACTAGCCATAATAGTCTTACTGATAAGACAAAAGACTGATGTTGCCTTTGTTACCTGCATATTACTCCATTTGTAGTGATAGTCCATTCTATATCTATAAAGCAACAATACTGCCAAATTTCATTTACGTGCTTCTGACTAGTTTTCTTTGTTGTTCAGCTATTGTGTCTCATTTTCATCTGAGCCACATTTCCAATTGTTCTGTGATTGACATGCTGGAGAGATTGACAGTTACCCCCTAGTGCCTGCTGTCTGGAGATCCCACAAGCAATAATGGATTTTACACCAGAATTTAGCATCAAATATTGGCTTTCAGTGTCAAATGGGTTAAATTTAAATGCCAGTTAATTGTAGCCATTTTGAAATCATAGCCTTAAACAAAAGCGTTTTTTGAGTATCCATAAATCTGAGTCCTGTGTGTGCCACACAACCCAAATGTCTCAAACTCGTAGCAGAAATGAACTATTGCATTTATGGCTGTTTCTGTTTCCTAATTTTGCAAGTAGGCTAAACCTCGAGAGTATAAGGAAAGTTTCCAGAGTGATAGGGAATTCTTATTTCAGGTAAACTAAAAAGAGAACCACTGGTGATCCTAATTTTGTAACTCAAATGTGTCTCCTCAAAGCCTACATATCTGCTGTTAATGCTAGTCTTCCTGTAACTACACTTTTTTTAGCCACAACTGTACTGAAAAAAATCCCTTTTTCCCCAATCCTAAAGCTGTTAGCATATGAGATGCTCTCTTCTGTTACATTCCAGAAGCAAGAAGTTATGTAAACCCTTTAAAATTACTTTTGTGTGCAGAGATTTCCTACATAAAACTGGCAAAAAAATATAACTTTCCATTTCCTGTACCCCATGTAAAAAAAACATAAATAGAGAGTAAGAAGAGGTGTTTTGGAAGGAGGTGGAACTTTACTGATATCTTTTATGGGAATTTGTCAGCGTTGTTCTTCAAGTGTGCTGACTTGTATCTATGAGGTGGCTCCAAACCATTATGAAGTTCTGCTCAGAGCTTGGTCACGATTCCTGTCATGTGTTTTCTGACCTCCCTCAAGTATCTTTGAAAGGGTAAATGCAGGTGTAACATGAAGAACAACTGCTGTATCTTTTCAGGAAGAATGGGATGATTTCTACCATTAGAGGCAGTGATAATGACTGCTTAGCTCAGATTTTTCTTTTCAAGATTTCTTAAGGTGTCTTATTTCATATTGATGATACCAGGTTTTGTTCAAATATAGTCAAAATTATATAAAATACTTACTACCATTTTACAACACGTTCTACATTCAATTTTAAATCACCCTTTATCTGTAAAAAGTGGTACTGTTAGTGTAATAACACCAAAAAGTATTTTTGGGTAAAAAGAACTAAGATTAAGCCTTTCTCATGCTGTAATTAATTTTTGTATAATACAATAGACATTCTGCATGCTTGATAAAGATAAATAACAATTTCTCTATTTCAGCATTTCTGTTATAGATTCCTTGGTTTTGAATGAGTATAGGAATCTCTTAAACTGGTGAGAGTAAGAAAACTCTGCATACTTCTCACTTCAGCAGTCTGGTTGTTCATATTGGAAAGCTTTCAACAAAAATCTGTAATTACTCATTCATCAGATTTTGGAAAGGTGTACGTTATTGTGGTGTGTGTGTGACAGGACTTCTAGTTTTATGTGTACATTTGCTTTATAGATTTCAGATTAGAATCTAATCCTTGGAGAAAAAAAGAAGTCTATTATTTTCAACACTTTAATAGTAATGTAGAAGTTGGTTTAAAAAAAAGTGGGGGGAGCAACTTGGAAAATACAGTTAGTGTTACCTTAATGAGTTCACATTAAGGTGATTGCTGCCTAGCAATTGTGTTTGTTTGTCCCTGCACACAGTACTCTAATTAAAAACTTCTCTTTCTCCCTTGAACTTCCAGATTGCTGATTTGAGCCAAGTGGGTACATGGTCTTTGCAAAGCTGTAGGTAATTTCTCTAACCATTTTGCTTTTCGAGTTGTCAATGAGCATCATAGTCTATAATATCAACGGTATTACATTTGAACCTTTATTACACAAATTCTATGTTTTAGACTGAAAATTGCTGTAACTCAAGGAAACTAATACATCTTAACTTTTTGTGAGGTTAAGTGAGAACTTAAAACAGAGCCATTGCAATTACTTGTTTGTATAAGGATGCTAATGCCATTGCAACATTTTCTTAAAGGATGCCAGACAATTATATGTAGAATATAAAGAAACAAAAATGAAGGCGAAAGAAGATGCCCTGGCTAAGGCTGAACTTGAAACACTTCAGAGTGAGTTTTTACCACTGTCTTAATAAACAAAGATGTAATACAATATACCTTCTACACTGGATGTATATGAACAAACATTTTTATAATAATCTAAAGTACATGCTTTATATATTTCTCTACTGCTTTTAAATTTAAATACGCTTGTAATTTTGTGGCTAATTTTGCAGTAGGCTGCTGGTTTGTGCCTATAGAAACATAGAAGTCAGGTGGTCAGTTATATTGTAGCAAGAAGAACATACCTTGCTAGAAATGTTGCTTTATGGGAGGGAAAGAGCTCAAATGTATTATACATTTTCAGAAGTGGGGTTTTTGAGCATTTTTGTATTCTTGTTGTTTGTAAATATTTTTTTAAAATAATGTGTTTAATAATTCTTTTGTGCATATTGAGTTGATTTTTGTGATAGAAAGTGACAGTAATTTGAATTTCCAAAAGCATGGATGCAGACTTCAGAGATGGATTCATGCTATTGTTGAAATAAATGCTTTAAAGTCTTTATACCCTTATAAAAGACCAGAGAAGGCAATTAACATTTCCTTTAATAAAGTATTCAGAATAATTATAGGTGACTTTTCTTTCAGTTTTTTGCTTTTGACAATGATTAAACCTACCCTCTTCTGAAGACAAATTTAACAGTTTTTTGTCTGTGTTTGTATGTGCATGCTTGCTTTATTTACTGTACTTAAGTGCATGCTTTTAAGTTCCTTTATTCTGACAAGTGCATTGAGTGCTTTATGATAATTTATTAGCTCGGAGTATGCGTAAGCCTTTAGGTACTTAAAATACAGCTGCATTATTTCTATTTACAAAATAGCTTAATTTTGTAAAACCAGCAAAGAGATCCAGTTCCAGCAATAATTCCCAACTTATCTGTAGCTGAATCTATTTTGGGAAAATGGATAACAGCACCTCAGTGAGCATCATGGACCCAGGCCAAATCTAGCAAAATAGTGCATTTAATGCTTGTTAGGAAGGCCTGCCATTATGTTTGAGATACCTACCACAAAATGGGCCCTTGAAAAGGGTCTTGACTCGGGTTATTAAAAACTTGTTAAATTGTCAGATAGTAATGTATTACCATTGTTCAAAATAGCTGGCATGCATTCCTCATTGAAGTCTGTGAACTACTGTGTTTTAAAAGGACTAGTTTTTGAAAACAGAAATGCAAATGAAAGTATAAAGTCATTAAAATCATAGTGTGCACATTCCTGTGTGTCACTGAAAGGCGATGTGTAAACTTTTCAGTATTTCCCCACTGCCAGGTGTGTTGTGAGAGTCACTTTTTTTTTTTTGTTACCTCCAGTAGCAGTGCCCACCTCTGAGAGGTGCAAGTTTGGCTTTCCAGGTCACCCATGACCTCTCACAGAAGTACCACCCTGTCCCCTGTCACACTGCTGGGTGCACCACGGTGTGACTCCCATGTCTGCCAGGTGACCCCGTGTCACTTGTATGAGCAGGGGCCAGTCCTCACCAGTCTCACTGGTTGGCATCCTGCCCTCCCCTTGAAGGCTTGCTGGCAGGGAGCAAGGAGGATTGAGAATCACCACCTGTAATTGGCAGAGTGAGATTTGGCATGGAATTATTTGGTCAGCCGTAGCAGTGCTATAGCTGGGCAGCAGAATGAGCTGTCAGTTACCTTTTTTTTAATAAATAAGACTCCCAAGAGAGGAACAAGAGATACATCCATGTTACTGTAGGCAAAAAAATATTACATCATTTTTTTCCTGAAACTTGCATGCAAAGCATCTGCTAAATTTGCTTATTTCATTATGTTGCTCTGCGTTGTCACTTCACAATTAGCATAGAAAGGTTGTAAATCACCAAATGTGCATTTTGTTTGCCCCCACTCTTCTTAATTTTAGACACCATCCCTGGGATGCGAGGTCTTAATAAAGGTTCCATCTATTTAATTGAGTAAACATATCTCATGCTGATTAGCAATAGCTGTTTTACAGTGCTTGTTTTTCATGCCCTAATTGCTAGTTTGCCCCCTTGTCTGTCTGCTTTCCTGCTGAAACTGTGCAGTATTCTGTAGGCAGCTTGAACTAAAACCAGAGTAGGGTACTGGAGGAGGAAAATATAATTTGCTAGATTGGAAAGAGAGGACAGTATTGAGATGTCATTAAAGTTCTATTTTTGGGAAGGAGTGTGAAAAAATAATTTCTTGGTAAGTCAATATTATACAGTTTTGATTTATTTTTCTGGCACTTTTGCACTGTTTCTTATCACTTCTCAATCCATTCAAAACTGTCATTACTACCTTAATAAAATATAGCAACTTTACCTTACAAAAATAGAGCAACTTATAATACAGTCTTATGTTTCTAGGAAATACAGTTTTGTATGGAATTACAGGTAGCCGTGTATTTTAGGGACAGAAGTGTAGAACTGGTTTGCATTACATTTTCTGATACATTTTCCACATTTAGATGTCAGAACACAATTTTATTTTTAAATGGAAGTGCTTTAATTAATAAACTTTCTTCCAACTTCTTCTCCTGTCCCGTCACACGTGTATGATCCCTGCATCAGGGAATGGTTCTTTCACAATGGATAGCCCTGTTCTTCATAGTCATGGGATGGAAAGTACAGTAGGTATTAGCTGCACTGAATAGGCATTATTAAACTAAGATGACATAGGCATACAATCAGGACAGATGACTCAGTTTTTAAATTGCAAGGTTTGAGTAGTTATTAGGACCAATTCTAGCAGCTCTCAAGCTCTTTTTGCATGGAGTACTTCTTTCAGTGATGTCCATTTTGGGGGGAAACACATCTATTTTTCTTTCTTTATACTTAGCCATGGCAGTTCTCTTACTTTCCATTCTTCTTAGCTTGTTTTCCCTGACATTCAGTATGAAGACTTAAATTTATTTTTAAAATATGCCTTTTTAAAAAAATGGTGCCTGCTAAGTATTGCAGGTGAACTCTTTACTGGCATCCCAGTTACGAAATAAATTTGCATTGTAGATCCAGAATTCTTGCCATGATGTGCAAGGCATCTGGAACAATCATTGGCAAGAAACTGTTTTGTTTCTAGTTATAAACCATGTTGAATAGTGTGTGGGTTTTTCTGCTTTTTCCTTACCCCCATCACTCAAGCTTTAACTGAAGTACGAAATTACGAGCCCTATGGCTGCTTGATGAGCTGCCTTTCTGTGTTGGGCTTTTATGATGTGGTATTTATGTCTCTCCGTAGGATCTTATAGCACTCTTACCCAAGTGCCTGTCTCCAAACATCCAGGGCTGTAGTGAAACCTTTAATACATTTGATCAGGTTTGGTTAGGCTTGTTTGGTCACCCTTTCCTGACAGCTTGGAATACAGCATGCTGCTTGGGTAGCTTTTTATATTGTTTCATGAAGCCTAGGGATAGGAGACATCATTAGGTCGTTTAGTGTAATGGATTTATTTCAGACTCTTACTGGTGAAAATCAGTGAAAAATACTGATTCTCCTGACTTGTTTGACTTGTACCAGTGGTGCACTTTAGCTTTGTGCTTCCTTGTTACTCAATGTACAACATTGCGATCAGTAAACCTTGAGATGCCTTCTGTTCTTCATGGTTTGTTCAGATAATTAATTTTACTATTATATAGTTATATCCTAATTTCAGTAGGGATTTCTCCAGGTGTAGCTTTCAGTTGTTCATTATTAGCATGTCTGTGCCTAAAAAAAATTTATCTGTAGGTTTTCTTAATATAAAGCCTTTCTTGAGCCCTTAATTTCTGTGGATCTGTACTCAATTTAGTTTTGCAATGTAGCTAGAAGTATTGGGCCCTGGGTTTGTATATAGTGTTCTAAAGTTTGTCATCTTTTGATTATAAAATCATGTTTCTTCTGTGGTTATTACAGAATCACAGGTTGCATTAGTTCCCATTGCACTGATAGCTCGTTTCAGATTGCTTGTCCACCATAACTGCAAGCCCTGATATCAAAGGTTCCTTGCTCAAAGTCCCTCCTAAGTGCAGATATGGCATAAGGCCTTTAACTGTGTAATTTTCAAAAATGCTTTTGATTTGATCAGTCTCAGACTACCAGCCAGTCCATATTCCTGCTTCTTCCTGTGCTTTCCTCTTCACTGTGAACCATTTGGACCAAATTTATGGAATCTAGCACTATACTGAAGGTGACTTTCCTTTTACTTCCAAGTAATTGATAAATATCTTGGGTAATTGTGTTTAGTACTAATCCCTGCCAAAATGGAGTGTTGACATGGCTGCTCAGTAATGATTTGCTGACAGACAGGTTCAGAGAAAATTAATTTATGCAATGCATGCTTTTTTGGTTGGTGTGGGTGTGAATGTTCTGATCACTTAATTGTTACCTCTGAAGCCTAATTATGTCAAACTATGTATCATCCATTTCACTGATTGTTTTGGCAGGCCTGTTGAAGGATTTTGAACTTTCAAGCTTGTGTATTTTTCCCAGTTGTTTCAATTAGGCTTGTATGATACATCTCCCAACAAAACTTGCTTCAGACTTTATGGAAAATATTCCACAAACATACAGTGCATGAGGCTCATTTGAGAGAGGCATGCATGCTTCATTATATGTTTGTTGGAAGGCAAATTAGCTCTCAAATACTGGAGCCTTGTTTCTAACCCTTTTGTATTTTGGGGGAGTTTGAGGTTTTGGGAAGGGTAGATACTCAGAAAAAAAGATGAAAGTCATCAAAAAGCTACAGCTTGTGAGAAGTTTTTTGTAGCTGAGGATGCATTCATCCCTGGGCATGTCTTCAGTCAGTTTGCTCAAAAGTAGACTAGCTTGTACATGCCAGTACAGCAGATGTAGATATGTCTCTAATTCTTGATATAGTCATATAATCCCATTGACTTTGAGTATAGAATGTGTACTTTTTTTGAGCATATGTGTGTTTGCCCCGTATTTGCATTGATACTGAACATAATTTGCTCCATTTTTTCAATAGACTGTCAAAACCTTAGTACCATTTTTTTTCTAGAATTCTAGATTCTTTGTGTTCTGTCTGACTGTGTTACTGTATGTGTAAGTAAATTTTTCTCTTGTCATATTTTCAACAAATTTTAATGCTGTAAATGCTGCTTTGGTTGTCTTTCATAGTTACATAGGTAAGTGAACTGTGTTGAAAAAAGAGATCTCAGTGCAGTATCTTACTGATTTGCCAAAAAGATGTTTGCTGTCTTTTTGTGTGGTCATATTTCTTGCTTACTAATGCATGAGATATAAGGCAGTTTGTCCCTTTGATTTTCAAGATACCACTATCTTTTTTTGACTGTATTTTCTGTTAATTCTTGTTCATGCTTAAAGCTTAGAAGCCTTGCAGAGAGAGGGAGCTACAACTTGATGTGTCATAATTTCTTTGCAGAAGTTCAGTGCTTACTTTTGGTTTTATTTCTTCCTCTATGAAGCAGTTGCTTTTTTCTGTGTAAATATTCTCAGAGTTCTTTATGTTTACATCAGCTAACATGTAAAATCAATATAAATTTTTCTGAAAACTTTAAAATACAGGACCTCTGATACTTGTTACGGAAAAAGCATCGCTGTTTTATTACATGGCACTTGATCCAAAAAGTCTAGCTGATTCCTTATCTGACAGCTGATGTATCTTAAAGGAAATAACCACTACCCAGATACTATTAATTCTGCTGCTGATAAAATTAATGTGCTAACAAGGTGGAAGAACTAACGAGGAAGATCAAAGTATCTGATTATATGCAAGCAATTCATCAGACTTCAAAACCCAGATCATGGCACCATAAACTAGTAAAATGTATAGCTGGTAGAATAGGACTGGAGGCCTTTAGAAACATAAAATTCTGTACTTTAGGAGAGTTAGCTGATTGTTATCTATTAAAGTCTGGGCATCCCTGTGATAGGTCTGTTTATATGCTGTTCAAACATAGGGGACATAGCTGCATATCTTTTTTTTAACTCTTAAGTCGTTAAATACACAGTCAATTTTATTCTTTTGGTGAAGAACTTGATAGTTCTAAAGGTGGAAAATACTCATAGAAAATTAGTATTTTTGCAGTATGAATTGAGCAAATGATAAACCAAAATTCCTTCTGCTAAAAAGGACTAGAACTCTCTAAAAGTTATGAATCATATGAAATACTGATCAGTTTACATTGGACTGGTGGATATCAAACAATTTCCATTGTGCTTGTGATCTTGGATTGCATTTACTTGCTGCTGTTGCCTGTTTTTTAAATTTTGTTTAACAAACTAAAAAAGTTACTACACTATAATTTGGCAATTAAAGTACATAATGTTCCCAGAAAATAGTAACGAGAGTAAGCTTTTCATTTACCCTGTTGAAGTCAGGCTCTGTTTTTACCAAGATTGTTTTCTCTCCCCTGTGCTTAGTTGTACAAGTACCAGTAACTCTGATTATAGTGAATATATAGATATCGGTGCCCACACAGGGCACAGTGGTCTGACTGGGTCTCTGGTGGACACTGAGCTCAGTATCACAGAACTGAGAAGAACCTAGGAAATCTTCTGTATGTTTTTCCTGCATTTTAGTTACATTTGTGTGTAACAATATTAAAACAATATTTGAGACTGGAGGAGAAAAATGTCTTTTAAAAGCCTGTTCTCTTACAGTGGATGGCCTAAACCCAGCACCATTAGAAAATGGCACTGTATTAAGGGAACACTTGTGTTTCAAAACTCTGAATCATGGCTGCAGTTGTCACTACTGTCAGCACGATCAAGCACATCCTTACTTTAGGTCATGGTGGTGGGCAGCTGCACCAACTTCCTGGCTGTCAAGCCTTAGCAGATACAGGATTCAGCTGTTTAGGCATCATCTACTATTTGGAAAACCTGAGCCATATTCTCTTCAGGGCAAAGTGTCCAGTCAGGTCGGAAGTGTCTTTTAGGCTGCCAATTGAATTGCTGATAGTGAAAAGATAGCATTAAAGAGGGAGGTTTTCTTCCTGAGTATGTCCTGTGGACTTCTGTTGTTTGGGCAAAATAGTTCCAGTGATCTGTTTTGCTTTCTCCGTATTCACCTGAAAGAGCACCAGTTCTTGGCTGCCCTAAGTTGAGGCTTCATACCACTTCTGAACTTCGTCTAAAATCCTTTAAGATGTTGCCATTAAACTGCTTTTATGTGCTTTCCTGTTCTAAAAAGTGGCTTTGAAAATTCTGAGGTGAAACTGTTCTTGATGGGTTATTGGGAGCCCTATGTCAAAGGGGCTGTGACTTCAGTTCTATTTATTTTTTTTTAATTCAGTATGACAGCCATTGTGGTATTAAGAGATATGCTGAACTCCTTCATCTTTTTGTATATGCGCAGGAGACAGTAGAGATAAGTTGTTTTTAATTCTGGTTGAGTGCTTGTTTGAGGTTGTACAGCCATCTTCTCTAGGTGGGATTTCTTGTTCCTTTGATAGTCAGCAAACAGCAGGGTGTCTTATCTATGTTAGGTCTTCCTCTGTCACTTAACTGCCTGTAGAAAGCCTAGATACTGTCTTTGATACCTCATTTTAAAGTGGAGCACAGTGTCCTCTGGAAATAGTTACAGAATTACTTCCAAAACTACAGCGAGAGCCTGGGTGACCTATTTTAAGCTATGCTCTTCATTTTTAAATGTTGTTTAGAAGCATTCAGGCTTTAACTATTTTCATATTTGGAGAGGGGAAAATTAATAAGCAAGCAGTAGCTGATAGGGTGCAAGATATAGGAAAAGCCAACTGTCGTGGGGTGTCTCCACTGTGAAATAATTCCATGGGAACACACCCAGTGTGCTTGATTATTTTGAGGGATTGAAATGCAGTGGTGAAGATTTTAATTGAAGTTAACTTCCTAGAATATTTTTGCCAGTATACGTGTTTGTGGTAAAGAGCTGGTAAAGCCATTGTTACTTATCCATGCAAATCTTAAATTATTCCAGAAGTTGTTATGCATAACAGTTTTGGAGTAAAATGAGATACTACTTAATATATGTGATTTGATTGTAAAATTTACCTTTTGAAATAGACGAAAAAAAAAGTTACCTGTGTTTTCTTTACTAACATCTGCACAGTGAGACAAATGCTGGTATTGACACTTTTGGATTTTCTCTTAATTTTGAGGAGTATCTGTCATTTCGTTATATTTTCTACACATCCCTATAGAAAGATGCTAAAAAAAATTCCAAATACAAATTTTACTTAATATTTCATTTATTGACATTTTACAGGTAAAGTTAAAGATTCTTTACAAAAACAGGTCTCTGAACAATGTACAGTGAAACTCTTGAACAGTGAAAAGTTTAAAAGATCATTAGTCATTCTGTTAACTTTCCAGATCTCTATGAATTTTCTATTCATTTTGGGCTTGAAATGGTTCTCTCTCCCTTTATTGTTTTCTTAAAATATTCAGTTCCTAGGAGTTTGTCAAATCTGCCAAGTCTTTTCACTGTGCTGTTTCTGCATATATACTTTAAGGAAAAGAAATTTTGCATGAGAGTCTGTAGGGAGCAGTCCTCTGTCGTCTTTAGTAATTTTTTAAAGGTTTCCTTGAAAAACAGATTTTTCTCCTGAAGTGTTAGGGCATGGTTGCAAAGGCAGATAAGCTGATCAGACAAGTGTGGTTCTTCTTTTCCTTGCCCACCACCTTTAAATTACTTGGATTTTTTCTATTTATTTGAGTATTAAGAGTAATTTTTTACTAGCTTAGTAAATTGAAGCAGTTTGCTGAGTGATTGGATGATTGAAGAAACACAATGGAAGAGAGAGGAGCACAAAGACATGCAGCAGAGAGTGCAGAGGTGGAGTCGAGTAGAACTTCCCTCTTAGTTGCAGTGGATATTAGATCACCTCTTTCAGTTTATGAGCATTTAGTTACTGTGAACACAGCATATTTTGAAAACAAGAGGAGAAAACAGAGGAGTCCCACTGGGCACATGTGAGGTTTCTGGATGCTTTCTGAGTGTTCAAGCTTCTTTCTGCTCCTCATCTTCTTGTCTTTCCTAAAGTTCTGACAATTGTCCATTTTAGATCTTACTTTTGAGATCATTTTATATAGTGGATGCATTTTTGTGTGCTCGGGTTTAGGTTATTGTGGTACTTCCTTCCTATTCCATGAGTTTGCTGCACCCATTTAATACCATTTGAAGGGCAGAGAGTAGAAAACAGTGATCGGTGTGAGAAATGAGGTCCAACATCTAAATCTTCCTAAATGCTTAAGTGCTAGAACAGAGCTATTTGTGGTTGGAGAAATGTGGGAATAGAGAAGCCATCTCTTGACTCTACTGAGTAAAAGCTCAGAAGCTTCTACTTAGCATAGCTGACCATAAAGTAATACAGAATTGTCTAAAATTCACCTTTCTACCTTTGCCAATTTCTCTCAAGCTAGCTGGATTTTGAAAATCTTGTAACAGCTCCTGTGCTTTCGCTTGTACTAATCTTTGTCAAGTGGTGTAGCAGTAACAAGACCTAACTCCTCTGGCTTGTTCAGGCATAGTTCAGATGGAAGAGGTGCTAAGTGGGTGCATTGCTATTTACTTTTAATAAAAATAAAATTACTATGCAAAACTCTGATTCTCTTTTTCACAAAGAAATTGAAACCACTTTCTCAGTGAAAATTTTAAGATGGGATTGAGAGTTGAGGAGCTAAACCTGCTTCTGAATTATACATCCCTGCAGTACTAGTAGCATTACTTTTTCTTCTTTTTTACTTTTGTATAGAGGAGAAGAAGCCTAAAGTCAAGAAACCAAAATCAGAATTCCCTGTATACACAGCTGTGGAATCAAGTGTGTATATACCATCTTATGATCATGGAGCTTCAATTGAAGAGATTGAGGAACAGATGGATGATTGGTTGGGAGGCAGGAACAGAACCCAGAAAAAGAAGGTAGGTTCAAAATATTTTATGTTGTTGTATATTTTAAATGTTGATTCATTTGCTTGCCTCTCAGGAAAACAGAATATTGTGTGTATACCACCCCAGTATTCATATACCATTAAAGTGTAGAGAAGTATTAATTGTCTGGCAGAGACATAACAGAAAAAATTATATCAATGTTCAGTGTAATTTATGTAATGATACTGGAAATGTAGTTATAATAGGATGTCATTGATTAAGCTATATGAAAGCTCTCCATGGTTTCTAATATAAATACTATTCTTGTTCACTAGAAATTAGTAGAACATAATGCTGTCAAGTTGTATGAGGCTTGGTTCTTTCTCTTAATTGCAGTTAATAACATTTTGCTTGCAAGAATAGATTCTTCTCTATTAAAAGAAAAGCAAAGGAAAAAGAAGAAACCTTCACTTTGTATATGCAGATGTATTATCTTTTGATTATGGAACTGATTACGTACTTTGTGCATTTTATCTGATGCGTGGGAAGGTTCTAACAATTCAGTTTAGGTCTATTGTTAAGGTTCTTTCTACTCAGAGATAAGGGTTCTTAGTGACAGTATAATTTTGTTCCAGTAAATTTTATTAAATCGTACTAGCTTGAAAATATATGATTCTCATGTTGGAACTGAGAATAAATATTGTAAATTAGTTGGCTGTGTTGAAAATCTGCCTTCCTTGGAAAACAGATGAGAAGGGTGTGTTTGAAGTGAAGTTGGGTTGGTTGCATGCTTGATCATCTGGATCCACAAACTTATCTTCCCCTCTGACAGAAATTGAGTCTGTCTTTGAATTTCTGTGAAAATGCAAAAATTGAATAAGACTGGGCCTAATCCATCTATAAATTTGCAACTCCTCACAGGATATATAGAAGTTGTGTCTTCAGAGACACTGCTAGAAGAACTAGTTGTAGGTCCGTCCTTTCAGATGTCCTCAAAAAAACTAGCTTGATTTTCTACACTTCCATCTGGATGTTCAGTATTGCATCTCATTGCTTTGATAAATTAGTGTATTTTTAAAATTATATTCTGTTACAAAAGGGGTTAACCTTTTAGGGACAACCAGGCAGTTTGTAGGTATACTCTCTGGGTAAAGTGTTTGACCTGAACAAACTGCGATGAGTTGTGCTTCCTTTGCTTGACAGCTAATATGTCAAGTCAATATGTCAATGATCACAGTGCAACATCAACATTTAATACAATAGTGGAGGGAAACAGATTCATAAACTGCACAAAGAAATGGAGAGTATATGTCACTGGCTCTATTAGGCTATAGGAGCCATTTGTATGTAATAGGAGAAGGTCTGTGTCATATGATTTGTAATAAGCTCAGTGGGAAAATGGTTGTACCACAAGTGAATTGTTCCTCACTGTCATTTGACACATTTTCCCTTTTAGAAATACACATTTTTCTTCACATCATAGGTGTGAATTGGGTCAGCATTCCTCTTCTGCCTCTTGCACGGACGTGAAACCAGGTGGTGTGTAATGTTCACCTCTCAGTTCTGCATGTTTTAGGAAAAAGTCACTCTTTCATAAATCATTTTGCCATCAGACCTTTCCTTGGGATTGTCATTCTTCCTTAAGGAAGTCTGTTAGCATTTTTTTTTCCTTGTCTTCTGTGGTAGCTCAGGGATGTGGACTGTACCAGCCAACCAGTTATCTGTGTGGTAGAATTAAAAGCAACTTGATAAAATAATATGTTACTTTGTCATCCTTCCAGGAGTAAGAAGTGGAGTTGCTTTCCCTGCTGTTGGTATCCCGAGTGTAGATGATTACAATAATTTAATATTGTTCATCCGCTGCTCTGCACTGTTGATATTTGTACTTTAGAGGTGCCTATAATCCATGAACTAGTGTTTTTGGAAGTGCTGTACTGTGCAAAGTGCCTAATTTGATAGAAAGTTTAGATTATGTTCAGTTCTTAGGTTGATTTATTCTTTTTGAATACTTTGAGTTCTTTTTTTCTTTGTGATTTATTCTTTTTGATTATTGCTTCCATAGGATTTAAATATTGAAGTAGATAAAGAGCAGGCTGTAGAAAAGAAAACAGATTCCTTCTTAGGCACTGTAAAATGATCTACAAAGGGAAGGAGAAAGAGGAATGTTTTCTGGTTTTTTTCATAATGTTACATAGCTGGATGAAAACATGCTTATAGCATAATAAAGTTTTTCTTCTGCCCAAGTTTGAGACTGCGCTGAGCTTATGTCCATAAGGAGCTAGTCTTGCCATGTTTTTACTCTTTACTTAGAACCAAATATTAAATGAAAGAATAAAAGAAAGCGAGCTATGGGGAGATAGAAAATATCAGTATTGCAGAACTGAGAGGTAATTTTTCTGTATTTCTGTGTAGCAGTGATCCATCCACCTTTAGAACCTTTTTTGTATAGTTTTGATCGTTGTGCTTTTCAAAAAAAAAAAAAAAAGAAGAAAACTTAACAGAAAGACTAAGTCAACAGTAAAAATAAATTTAGAAAATCATATTTATGAGAGAAGGTCTAAAACTCCAACTGTTTAACCACAAAAAAAAAGGGAGGCTGTGGGGAAATAACAGGATACAGTGTTCTTCCAGTCCATTCCAGTTTTGTTTTAGGTAAAATTACAATGATTTATTATGAATTACTACCTTTCATAAATTCAGAGAGAAAGAACTACTCAATTTGTTTTGCAGCCAGGATGCTTAAATTCACATTTGGGAACACATGTAGGGGGAAGCACATACCGAGAGCATGTTACCTGGGTCGTTTATGAAACCTTTCCATCTATCCTATTCTTGAGCTCAATCTGTTGGAAGTAGTGCGAGCTGACTCAGTTGTATTTGAGAGCATGGAAGTGAAGTAATGGGACTCTAGAGAGGTATATATGTATATATATATATAGGAAATCATATACTTTCCTAGGACTAAATTGCATATTCATATAGTACTGGTTATACTATTCATGCAAACTGCATATGACTACGAACCTGGGGGGAATTGCTAAAAGCTCCTTCTCATGCTGATCAACAAAACTCTTCAAAGCAAACAAAGAAAAAGTTTATTTCAAAGATTATTTTTGTTTTGTCACTGAATGTTTGTACTCTGTTTCTGAAAGACAGAAGATCTGCAAGATCTTCTTTCAGTTTATTGACATCTTAATTTACTTAGCTTGAATTTCTGGGGTTTTTTTCTTTATCTGTCACTAAAAGGTGACTGGAAAACTTGTTCTGTGTATGCTTGTTAGTATATAAGGGAAATTTAGAAGGAATGGACTTCCTTTGAGATACATTTTGTGGCCTGAATATGTTGTTAAGCCACTATTGCATTAGTTAGTAGCCATTTAACCCTTTACTTCCCTGTTGAGAACCTGTTATGTGGAGCTGGAAGAAAGAAAAGGAACTTATTAGAGGACATATTTTGTTACATCTGATCTTGTTCAGTCATTTCTGCAAATATTCATGCAGGAATATATTTATTCACTGGTTTTGGAATCATGCTATTGAGGAATCATTTCTCTTAGTGGGATTTCTCTCATATTCTTTATTCTGATTTGGTTTTATGTGATTTGTAACACATGTTGTTTTCATGAGAGTTCATTGCTTATGTGAAGAATATTGTTGTTGCATGAAAATCTTGGCCCTTAAGAAATCATTGGGAGATTTATCATTGTCTTCAGTGGGACGAGGATTATAATTCCTTTTGGTTTACAGATTCCTCATTGTCTCCACTGGAATCTCCATTTCATATCATTATTTGACTCATTTATCTCTGAAGATAGAGTTCCAAGTTCTGTCTCACTGACTGGTGAATACTTTTGACCTTTTGATATTTGCTTGCTCTGTAAAGAGGAGATAAAGGTGGAGAAAGACAGTGCCTGATCCCTTCCAGCTGGACCAGATGTATGGATAGAAAATGATGTTTCTAATTATTTTTGTTTTTCATGTTATCCTGCAGCACTTCTTGGCATTTGGGTGTTTTTGATATTGCAGGAGCACCTGGCTTGATTTTACTAAAGCAAGAGTAGTAAAAACTATTTTTGTGCACAGAGCATGGGAAACCTAGCATACATCTCTTGTATTTGCTATAATTTTTACCTTTAAATTAGGATTATTAAAAATACTGTGAAACAAAAGTATACATAAGCATTGTTTTTACACAGTTTATTGTAGATGCTGGAAGTAGTTACCAGTTTTTCTTAATTATTGAACTGTAGACTCTGATCATTCTGGTGCTGAACTCTTTTCTGATTAAAATGCAGTTTGTGTTTTTATTTTTCTCAGCCTGGGCCATCAAAGCACTGTGTTTCAGATATAGGATATTGATAACTGAGTGAGCTTTTTAATTATAAAGGTTTCATTTGAAAGTTGGCTGTGGAACAGCAATATAAAATAACTTTAAATGTACAGAAGAGATCTCTCTGCTTTCTAACATTAAAAGGCAAAATGCCCTACAAATGCTAAATTACTAATTTGTTATCTTAAAATGTATAGATTTGACAATTAAGTCTTCATCATTTTATAACCTTGTATGTTTTGTAATTGCCAGCTAGCCTGCCACCTGCTCTCTGCTGCCTTGGATCTTCCCACATCTGTGCTGCTTTGAAATCTGAGTATGCTTTTTCTTTAGTAGCAAATAATGTGGTGCTTGTTCTAATCAGATGTCATATGACGGATTACCTGAATACAGTTTCCAGGCTTTTAAAAAATGTTAATTTCTTAAGCAAGCAGTTTGTATCTTAGCAGGATTAAGGTGCTGTGTAAACCAGATGTTTTAATAAATTGGTCTTTGAAGGGAAGGGTTATTCTCTTCTGGTGTGCAGCCTGAGGTCATTTAATTTTGAAATAATTTATTTTCTCTTTCTAAGCAGTTAAGTAAATATGCTATTTGAAAAGTATGTCTGGATTCTAATACTCTTCTATTCTTGGGACAGGTACAAATAAGCAGCTAGCAGTCCGAGATTCCTCATGGTGTCCAGCTAGTGGGCCTTAATCCTGACTCAGAAGGATTACTGTAGGTCTAGAAAGTAAATCTCTCAGTGTTCTCAGTGAATTTAAGGCTCTGTATTGAGACTGCCAGCAGCCATACATGTTAGTGTCAGTTATGAAGCTATTCATTGGAGCTAGTCTAAGTTCATAATACATTTTAACCTGAGCTCCAAATTCTCGTCAAATGGTGATGACTTTGAGTCACTATTGATCTGGGCTATATTGAATTTAGTAACCCTGAGGTGAAAATCTCAGTATTCTATTACTAAACTCTTAAAAATGTAGTGTTACTGAAAAGATGCTTCATTTAACAACAACAACAACAACAACAATCTGCATTAGCGTGTTACTGGAAGTGTTAAGAGTTCAGACTTTCCTGTGTTTTTTTATGCTTAGTGTCACTGCAAATATTGCAGACTCAGCCTGAGCAGAATATTGGGGTTTGCATATTAAAAAAACTCCACAGTTTATGTCGCATAGGCTACTCCTACAGTTGGCATATTTCCATTAGAGTTATTACTATGAGTGAAAAATTATGCACATGGTTTTAAAAATAAGTGTTTAAATCTACCTGTTTTCTTTGGCTCCTGTCCAGGGTCAGTGGACAGCTATGGAACAATGTATGTATTTTTCTTCTGTGCAACAGAATTCTAGTGATAAATATTGATAACAGAATTATAGAATCATTTAGGTTTGAAAAGGCCTCTCTAGATCATCAAGTCCAACTGTTAACTCAGTTCCCCATGTTCACCACTAAGCCACGTCTAAGTGCCACGTCTGTGTGCCTTTTGAATGCTTTCAAGAACAGTGATTCCACTGCTTCCTGGGGCAACCTGTTCCAAACTCAATCACTCTTTTAGTGAAGAAATTTTTCCTAGTATCCAATCTAAAACTCCTCTGGTGCAATATGAAGCTATTTCCTCATGTCCTATCACTTGTTACNTGTGTCTGCAAACTGACTGAGGGTGTCCTTGATCCCCTCATCTGGATTATTGATAAAGATATTAAACAGAACTGGTCCCAGCACTGAGCCCTGGGGAACAGCACTGGTGACTGGCCACCAACTGAATGTAGTTCCACCACTCTGTGGGCTTGGCCTTCCATCGAGGTCTTTGCCTAGCAAAGTGCACACCTGGCCAAGCCATGAGCAGACAGTTTCTGCAGGAGATGCTGTGGAAAATGGTGTCAAAGACTTCACTGAAGTCCAGGTAGACACATCCAGAGCCTTTCATTCATCCACTAAATGGGTCATCTTATCATAGAAAAGGACATTAGGTCAGTCAAGCAGGACCTGCCTTTCACAAACCTATGCTGGCTGGGTCTGATTCCCTGGTTGTCCTGCACATGTGATGGCTCCCAAGATTATCTGCTCCATGACCTTCCATGGAACCCTGGAAGAGTGTGGAGAAGGCATCCTTTTGTTACACGTTGTGTTGGTGATGTAGGGAACAGGACTTGATATACCAACAAAATAGCTGGGCACCGTGATTATTCTAAAATGTTTTTGTAATTACATATTAGTGATTCTATTCATATTTCTTTTCCTTTTTCCTGGCCACTAAGTTGGTCAGCCTAATGAACAAAAGAAAACCAGGAGGACCTTTTCAATTTTTCAAGCATTACAACTGACAGCCAATGTTTTTGTTGGCTAATTCATTGCTAATTTGTTTCTTTATGTAACTGTTGAACCAGAGCAGTCTATTTCTAGGAAATTAGTGTATTTAGCATATTTCTATCCATGTGGTATATTTTTTATTTTGTTTAGAAACAATAAATTTGTTTACGTCTATGTACTGAGTCATCTTTCCTTAAATGCAGATACTAACCTTTTTTCAGGCTTCTATCTTGAGTATATAAGCCTCTAAGTACTTTACTTTGGACTTTAATAGCTTTAAGGGGAGAATAAATGTGATTCTAAAAAAATATTATTTTTAATTATTAAGTTTTCCTTGGAGAGGATGACCCACATATTTAAATCTAGAATAAGGCTTGTCTGCTTTTGAGCTGTGAATATCAAATCATTAGGGTCAGGAATCTAATTTAATCTGCAGTATTAAACGTGCAAGGCTTTTTAGTCTTCAGATTTTCTTAAGGAAGAATAAAATTAGAGGATGATGATGATGATATATTCTTTAACTAGCATCTCAAGTTGGTGATTTCAATGTTATGGCAAATATACATCAAAGAACGAATTGTATTTGTAAATACATAATGAAGAAATTAATTTCTCCTAGCATTGGATTCAGAGAAAATAGTTTTTATGACTGAGACAAATGGCACAAGTAGTAAGCATTAAACCAAGAGTTACGGAGTTTTGCCTGAAATAGGTCGTGAATATGTAAAGACTGTGAATAAACACTAACTGAATAACTGCTATGTAAGTATGTGTAATTTATGTATTTCCTTTTTTGCCTTTCTCTAACCTTTACTTAGGTTAGATAGGTTAACAAAGCATAGGAAACTTTATTTCTTTATTTATTCTTGTATTTATAGAAAGTAATGGTGTGTTTTTAGAATATGTAATTCAATAATATCCTGCTTTCAAATACACCATGCTCAGGCCAGCTAGAACTGCAAGCAAGAAAGTCATGCTATAAACATTTAAAGGTAATATTAAAACTTACCTAAATGATGCAGAGAAATTATTTGATATGACAGCCAGAAAAAAAGGGGGGTTGGAAATGGTGTGTTTCACAGCACAACCAAAATTCAGTCTAGATTGCAAAGGAAACAGAGAACCAAAATATATATTTCCCTAAGGACATTTCCTAAAGATAGTAACAATATGTTACATAAACACTTACGCACTAGTTAAAAACATAAATCAGCCATGCATATGTATTGAATTAAGGCAATACAGTTGACATTTGCCTGATATTTCCTGATTTTGATTGAGTTTTTAAACTTTCCTTCTAATTAAGTATAGTAGCATGGGTTCTTGTCTTGTACAGACAAGAAGAGTAATACACTGATTTCAACACCATGCTGTAGATGTTGTGGTGTCAAATTTTAGCTTTCAGTAGTTTTCCAACTGAATCTGTGTTGCAGAAGAAGTGATTGATGTGACTTGCTGCCATAATTCAATCTGACTAGTTTCACACATCTACTTTCTATATGTACTCCTCAGTCTTTTGAGTCTGTCATTTGAAAACTACCAAAGAGCTCTGGTTAATTGTGCAAAGTATTAACCTGGGGGGACAAACACACAGGGTTTTTAAAATGCAGCTCCGTTTCTCTACGGGGCAGTACTATAATCTCAGTTCAGCCACCTGTTTGGGTCCAAATTAGGGCTGTATAGCTTTTTGCATTAACTTTTATAACTCTGGATGGACTTGTTAATTTACCTCAGGTCTCAAGTCCTGTTGCATTTCTGAGATTGACATGGTAGTTGTCTATCACAGAAAAACATGGTAATTGACGTAAGAGAAACCTCATTCCTGTGAGGAGAAACTGGAAATTGAACTTTCCCAGTCAATCATTGAAGATCTAACTTTTGTCATTGGCAGTGTCTCTTCTGTCCTGAAGGTCATATCCGTTTTACATAAATTTGCAAGAAATGGTGCAGTGCTTTTGTGATTAATATTTTTTGTTGCATCATTTTGTTTTCCTCTCATCCTGAGAGAGATGTAGAAAAATACCTGATGAGATTGCTCTGATTTAGCCCAGTTGGAGTCAGGGAGTGGTGAAAATACTAGTTTTCTAGGGGGTCTAGAAATCCTAGAGTTCCCTCGTTCACTTCCCAAAACAAAGTCACTCTATCTCAATTACGGAAGGAAAAGTAAAGAAGCAGAAGGGAGCAGTTGCACATTATCAGGGGTAGGAGCTGGAAGAAGATGTGAAAGCTGGTTAATCAGTGTGACCTTGCCCCACTTGCTTGCCCATCCAAGAGAAGGGAGAGAGAGCAATTCATCAGTCCCTGTATCCTTACAATTTTGGCAGCAAATAAGAGGCAACGATGTTAAATATCCCTGAAATGGGATTTTCACAGGATCCACAACTTAGGGATCAGAAAGAATTTGCAGTTTATAGCACTAACTTCTGTAGTTCAATTCAATGCTGCTCTTTTTGGCTTTTTAACATGAATTTGAAAAGTGCAAACTGTTGCAAAATAGTTACTTACTTTTCTTGGTATGATTTTAGCTATCTTTAAGTTGGAGAATTAAGTTAGCTTCAAATAAATCCTGTTTTAATTTATAAGTGTAAATACACAGTGATGTTTCTGTATCATATTTTTCAGACAAACCAATTAAAATCTGGTTAGATTCAGCATCTTACCTTCTTTCACAGTGCATAGTGCTGCTGCTTTCCTTCCTAAGGCCATGACTATAGTGAGGTTTGGTCAAATTTATTTATAGAAATTACCCAGAAACTATAATCTGTGGTAAACTCCAATTACTAAAAATAAACTGAACCGTGTGAGAGATGTTTGGCTTTTGTTTAAAGATAAATACGTAATTCTGCCTTGCCTAGGAACCGTTTAATACTACTGACATAAGCATTTTGTCACTTCAGAATTTTCAGAGAATCTCAATCTAGTTAATTAGCTATTTTCTCTGTGGGTTTTGTCAGGCAGGATGCAGTTTTGAAAAGATCACCTTTAGTCTTCAGACTCTCAGTTCAGCACACTTGAGCATACAGTTGCATTCCATTTAAATGAATAGGAGTTGTGTCCATAACCATTCTTAGAAAATGCTACTGGATAGTATATTACTTACCCAAACCTGCAAAAGAGGAGAGCACTCTTAAAGTTGGCACAGTATGAGAAATGGTACATTGCTAATGAGGTTAGTTTATCATATGGCATTTTCTATAATTTCCAAAATGCAGAATTTTTGTTAATACAGTCGTTATCCTTGAGATGCAAATTGTAAAGGAGTGGATGTTCTAGCATCATTTGCCATTGAGTGCTATGGAAAACTTGTGTTTTGTTGCAGCCCCCAGACTTTCACAAAGTAAGCATGCGTTTACAGCATACATTTACTTGATGTGTTGTATAGCATCAGATTTTTTACACAGACCTCTTTAGGGGACATCAGCATTCTGACCATCCAAAATTCTCCTAGTGGTGTTCTTTTTAATCATAAAATAAACTGTGTGCCTCGGTTTGGTTTTTTTAAAAAACATATAAACATGAACATGGAAAACATAAAACTTCAATTTTTACTATTTACTAGGTAATATTTGTATTTCACATTGGAAATTGGGATTGGAATAGGTCTAGAAAGAACATATATCAATAGAGGTTCTAAGTTTGTAACTAGGGGATCTAAGTTTGTAACTTCTAGTGCATGTGTGTGTTTCGGGGATTTTTTAACTATACTGGTCTTGATGACTGAAAATCTACCAGTAACTGCAGTCTGTCACTGCCTTGGGCATTTTCTTTATTGTCCTTGTTTGGAGAACTTGCCTGGTAATGAGAAATTGAGCGCAGGAAGAATGAGACTGACGTTAATGGTACATTTGCAAATGGCGATAAATTATGGGAAGGAAAATCTGTGTGAATGAAAAAGGCTACCTTTGATTTTTATTTAGCCCAAACTTTGTGGCTATATTTGGGGATTTGACAGGCAGGTTCAATTTTTATATGTTTAACTGGTTTTACTAGTGTTGCTCTTATTTTCAATTACATGCATACTATTTCATGATAATTAACAATTTTGAAATTTGGGAGTTTTTTGGCAGTGCTCTGCTTGAGGTTGTCATCACAGATCTGTGTTTTATGAATACATGAAAACTTCTCAGATTCCCCCCCACCCACACACACTCACCCTTCATTATTACTTGACAACTTAGACTGTTGGAAAACAGAACTGAAGTTGAGTTTAGTAAGGGCCATGTTCATGACATTTTCCAGGTAGCCCATTTAGGGTCCTAAATGTGTATATTGTTTCTGATTCTTTCAGGCATATTCTGCTGGGACTGTAGATTTTTTTTTTTTTGTCTTTCCTTTTCTTTTTTTTTTTTTCCTCTTTCATAGCCAGAATTCACACTTGCCTTGAGCCATGTCAGAACATCTGTTAGGTTGTCAGCTAGATACCATTCTCTATTTTTGTTCTCTGCCAAAGTGAACTTGTATGTTGAAAGCGAATCTCTGCATTTTGGTATTCTTTGTAGCAGAATGTTATTATCTTTGGACATCTTGTCCATTTGGAGAAGGGTGCTGAATTTTTCCTTTGGGTTTTAGCATACTAATAGTCCTCAGTCATACTTATGTAGTACTGCATTCCACAGTATGTCTATACACTTTGGGGATGCAAAGTACCTCCTGCACTTGAGTTAAAAATTAAGAGATCAAAATATCCAGGCTGGTTTAGGGCATTAGAGCAAGATAGCATTGGTAGTAAAAGAATTTAGTTGCATTTGATGTGAAAAAACCTGTTATTTTAGATATTATCTGTGATGGTGAAATGCTTCAGAGTGAGACAGTTAAAACTATATTTGAAGGAAGTCAAGGGACACAAAAAGCCCCCTGATTTTGGATAAGCTATTTAAGATGAATGAAGGTAGGAGAAACATGTTGCCAGCAACAGACCAATGTGAAAAAACCAGAAAACCAAACATATCCAGAAGTTATTGAGGTAAGATCTCTATTTTATGATAAATTGTGCCAGGAAGCCTGACAAAAAAGCTGGACAAAGGACAGAAGACAGACGAGAGGGCAGCACTGCGGAGCAGTCAGCAGAAGTAGCTGTGTAATAGTATCTTGTTCATTATGACACAATCACAGGATGGTTCGGTATATTGAATGGTACTTAAATACCATATGTCAACGTTTTCAGAATACCCATAATATGCCATGTTGTACTGAAGTTGATAAAAGAGGAGTATACAGCCTGATGCTGTTAAATATTTGATGCTTTCATCAGTCAAATAATAACCTTGCAAGGAAAAACACTCCTTATTTGTAAGGACTGATCGTATGCTTTAATGTATCTGCATGCCCTTGGGCTTGTCTTTTCTAGTGAATTTAGTGTGGCTAAAGATTTTTAATGTGTCAAGTAATTATGAAGTAAGTTGCCATATGCAATCTGTTGAGACTTAACTACCCTGTGCACTTATTTTTTGAAGTTATGAAATTTACAAAATTCTTCCCCTGAAGAATTCATTGACCTATGTACTATAGAAGATTTTCAATTTCATGTTCTCTATCAAATGGAAATATTTTTCAAACTGCATTTCAGAATCTGAGTAGAGTGGTTTTTGAGAGAGAATGAAATGAAAAACATGCATTCCCTTTCTTTGGGAATTTGTCTCCATGTTAATGTATCACAGGCCAAACCTAATTACCTATTCAACCTATATTTTATTTGATCTACATGCCTGAGTGTCCTATAATCAAATTTACTGAAGAGCTTCTCACTTTTTTCTGCATTAAAACAATTGCCTTGAAGCAGCTAACAATTAAAAAATAAATGAGTTAACACTTTCTGCTAAGTGCTACCATTTAAGTTGTAATATGCAATTAAAAACTACATTTTAATTTCTGTTCAATTACATTGACTTAAATAGTAATTTTAGTGTTATACTTATGAACTATTTAATGGTGACATTTTTCCTCTGGCATGCGTGATGCAAAAGTAGATTTGATTTTGAGAATATGGCAAGAAGTAACCTTTTCCCCCTCATGGTTTGCTGTAATGACAAAAAGAAAAAGAGAATTACCTGGGCATTGTGTAAATATGATAGAACAATTTAATTTCAAAAGCCATAAAAATGTTGGAATTGAAATTATTTTTCATGTTTTTAGAAACTATGTACTTCATAGGAGGAATACTCAGATTGCTTTATGGTAATGTAGATGGATATTTGAAACATCCATGCATGTACTTGGTCATGTTAACAGCTATAGGTTAAAGAAAGCTTTGTGTTACGTCTAGACCCAAAGCCTGGTAGAACCTGAAGTGTGAAAACATGTATTCACATGTAGAGCAGGGGCCTTTTTCAGGTGTGTCTTGTTAGAGACAGATGCTTTACTACTTTGGCTTTAGCTCCTTCTTTTAAAAAGAAATGGTGTGTGAGTTGATGCATTGCGAACAGCTAGTTAACATATTTTTATGTTAATACTAGAGAGAACTTGCTATGGAACAAGGTCCTTATTAGAATGGATTAAGATTTTCTTTTCCCCCTGAACCCTCCAGGTCCTTTTAGCATGCTGAAAATCACATTGAAGCATTTTCTAATGTCCAGAATAAACTTGGGGTAAATAATAATAACCCGAGTGCTCATGTCCCTCTTCTGTGATGTGTTACTCTGTTCTGTTTGGGTTACTGGCTGTAGAGGTGTGAACAGAATCAGAAAACTGTGATTAAGCAAAACAAAACTTGGCCTAAAAAGTTTTTTTATTTTCTCAAGTGAGATTCTGTCTCTCTGGAAGGACCTTATTTCATCCATTTGGTAGTACCTTTTGTGGTTTTGATCTCTGAATAACACTGGAAGTTTATAGTCACCCTTCTACCAGTAACCCTGCTTCTGTATCACTTGCAGTTGATGAATTTACAGCTTATGTATAAACTGAAAGTATCATGTACTTTATTTAATGCCGTCCCAATTATATTATCAGATTCATAAAGTTCTTAAGATATGCTGATCTTTGCAAAGAACCAGAATTTTAAAGTATCTATTTTTCTTGTGTTCAATCCTGTTTCATGAAAAATTGTACCTTAGGGCTGGAATGAACTTTAAGACATCAAGTTGTGTTTCCTTCTGTTACATGAGTTCAGGTATTGCCCTGAACTCAGTTAGATGCAGTGGTGAGGACACAGCAGCTTTACTGCCAAGAAGGGTTCTTAGTATCATCTAATGAGACTGTTGCTGGAGAGGGCATCATGGAACAGTGTTGTGGGTTTGGAATGCTATTTCCCAATTTAGGGTTCTCACTGAAACACTCCAAACCATGCACTGCTTGACCACTTCCCCTCTCCCTGTGATGGGCTGCAGAGGAGAATTGGAGGCACAAAAGTTAAAGATTATAGCTTGAGATAGGAACAATTTACTGGAAACAGCAATGCGATAAGAAAATGAATAGCAACAGCACCAGTAATGACAGAGTTTACAGGAAACGGCGAACGATTCACATGTGATTGCTCAACTCCCACAGAAACGCCCTGACCGTACCCAACCTCTGCTTCTACCATCCATAACGGAGCCCATCCCCAGAAGATGACATGAGGTGGTATAGAATAACCTCTGGGTCCTAACCGTGCTTCCTTCTGGCTACTGCAAAAATGAATCCTGTTCTGGCCAGAACCAGAACAGTCTTTCAGTTCCAGTCCCAACCTCATAACTTAGTTTCTTCATACAGCAGTGTCAGCATGACTGGTGGATCTGCTTAAGAAAGGAGGAAGAGTACAGTGTAAGAAAAAAATACTTCTTCTGGGATTGTCGAAGTTTGATGTGGGCGCACTTGCAGGAGCAGGAAGGCAATAAATGGTGTGATGAGTATGTACTGAGAGATGTATGAGAACTGTAGCTCCTGAAATGTCATCCCTCATACCATAGGAATGATGACCTTTGCAAAAAAACCTCAGATTTATGAGAAGTGCAACAGCAGATTATAGGAGGCTGTGTCTCTGTGTGTATTTTGTTACTTCATGAAGGAGTTGTGGGATTTTGGATGCATTTCTACACAGAGTTTGGTAGATGCTTTTTCCCCATCAAACAGTGTAGAATTTTATGAAGTATAACTTTAAAAAACTTTTTATCTTTCTTAACAATTTGCTAATCAATAAATGACTTGCACCTTCACCCAAATTTAACTGTTCTAATAGGGCTTTGTGGCTCAGGATACAAGAATGGTTGCAAATGGGAGTGTCTCTCTGGAACATCAGGACATGCTCTCTTATTGTGAGAGTGACAGACCAGTGGCACGGCACGAGTAGCCCAGAGAGGTTGTGGAGTCTCCTTCCCTTGAGACAGATATTCAAAAACTCTCTGGTCATGATACTTTGCAACTGGCTCTAGTGGACCTGCTTGAGCCAAGTGTTGGACCAGATGACCTCCAGAGGTGCCTCCCAGCCACTCTGCAGTTCTGTACTGTATTAAGTGGTGTGCATTTATTCATTGACTTTAATCCTAGTCTCAAACAATTCCAGGGTGATGTCAGTTTTAATTCACTATAAGAACATATTCTGGAAGAAACATCTTATTTATCAGATATAAGTTATGTTTTGTATCTTCCTGATCAAGTCAAACTGAAATAGAAGTGATTCTTCTGAACACCTCTAGTTAAAGAAAACCAGGGATAGAAAGTTCATTAGTTAATTTAAGCTTCTGATACTATTTGAGGACTGTGTAGGAAGTAATTGTTCTCTAACTTTAAATGAGGACGTCTGTGATCTAACAACCTCTTTTTTGATTGTGTATCCTTTTCATATGTGCTCATTTTATCTGTGTTTTATAGAATTGTAAATTTTTGTCTGTAATCTCTTTGAACCTTTGTGATCATGAAAGGGCTTCAGCATTTAAGTGAAGTCAACCAGTATGTTCTGCCATTTAAAAGAGGTGACAATAACATTTTTAGGATGTAGACATCCATGGAAGATTTTCTTTTTTTATAAGGTAGTCAAAAAAAAGAAAAAATGTGAATAATTTTTTTCAGAAGCACCTAAATCATTGAGGGTATAATTTTTTATTAAAATTACCATTAGTTGGTGTAGGAAGTTCAACCAGCTTGTTAGGTTATACCAATAAGGAATAAAATTTTTATATTTGTTTATTGTGATGGTAGATCTGCAGACTATTTTATTGTTAGAATAGTTTTACTTAACATCTGGTATTTGTGCTGTTGCAACCAACAGCAGCAATTGTAGATACTGGTAATCTCCTGTAGTTTTAAGGGGATATCACAAAAAAATTGTTCCACAGAACTTCTCCTAGATACAACCCATTTGTTTTGGTACTTCATAATTCTTCAGTGGGTGTACTGAGGCTGGCTGCCAGGTCTCTACCCAGCCACTCTTTCACTCCTTATTCTCAACACAGCTTGCCAAAAAAATAAGCTGAAAAAGCTCTTGGGCTGGGGTAAAGGTATGGAGATCAAGTAATCCATTGCTGGCACAGACAAAATAGACTTGACTTGGGAAAAATTTAATTTTATTGCCAGGTAAAATAGAGTTGGATTGTGAGAAATAAAGACAAAACCTAAAACACCTTCCTCCCACTCCCCTTGAAGTCGAAGGCTCAACTTTACTCCTTTCCCAGTTCCTCTCCACCTTCCCTGCTCACAGTGGCACAGAGCATTGCGGTAGGGGGCATTTGGTCAGTCTGTGACATTTCCTCACTGCCACTCCTTCCTTCTCACACTTTTTCATGCTCCAGTGTGGGTCCTCCATGGGCTGCAGTGTGGATTTCTGCTCCAGCATGGTCTATTCCACAGGCTGCCAGGGAGTCTCTTTTCTGGTGCCAGGAGCACCTCCTTCCTCTCCTTCTCTGACCTTTGTGCCTGCAGGGCTGTTTCTCACGTTTCCCCTCAGACTGCTGGGCAGCACTTTGCCCATTCCTAAGTACAGTGCCACCAGAGGTGCCACTTTGTCCATTCCTAAATACAGTGCCACCAGAGGTTCCCAGAGGTGCCACCAGCTTGGCTGACAGGCTCACCTGTGTCCTGCAGTGGGTCTGCTGGAGCAAGCTCTGTCCAACACAGGGCAGCCCCTCACCTCCTTTCAGAGAGGCTGCCTTGGCTACCAAAATCCTGCCTGCAGTCAGCTGGTAAAAAATTCTCACTTTTCCTGTCATATTTCGAAAGATTTTTGCAATTAAATACTGAAATGTTTTCTTTCTTTTTACATCCCCTCTTTTTCCAAGGTGATGTAGTTTTAACCAGATTACTTCATATCAATGACTAGGCATTATCAAGTCATTATTTTTGAGCACTTTTAGCTCTATTGACAAGAAAATACTTTTATTAAAGTAATTAAAAGTTGTTTTCTGAGGTGTTCTGGTTCTGCAAAACCTAAGAATTACTGCTTAGCTGTGCCTTCTTCTACAGACTGAGGAAGAACTGGAGCATTTTTAAAGTCAGTATTAAAAACTCCTCTTGGCTCTGAATTCTTGAAGTATGAATAAATAATGAATAGGAAAGGGGAAGGAAAATCAGCTCTGCATGGCTTTTTGTCATTTAGAGATTTACATGAAAAAAAGGTGTAAAATAGTTACAAAGAAAATCTGTAGAAATTACGGAAGGGTTGGAAATGGTGTCTACTGATACTTGGAGAGTGACCTTTATGGGAGAAAATACTTGTTATTAAAGGTTTGCTTGGTCTGGGAGGAAGACAGAGAAAGGCCAGTGGCTAGAAGTGAAAGGCAGAGATGTTGGAATGAATTTAGAGTAATAGCACTTGTGAGTATATAGCACACGTTGTGCTTCATTTTCAAGTCTCTGCCACCTTTTCTGTAAGTTGATTAATACTGTTTTTCGAGTATCCACAACTTCCTGAATATAGTCATAAATTTTAAAAAATTGTCTTACTGCTTCATGTAGCTGGTTCTTAACTTGATTTATATTTAATTCTCCTTCTCCTCCCCTGGTTTTTGTCTGTCTTTTTGAACACAAATTTTTCAGTCTTAAGCTATAGCTTATTCTAAGTCTAGAAATACCCTGGCAGCACCAAATAATACTGCTGAAGATGGTGGGAGAATCTCTTATTCATTAAGGCTTCCTGGTGAAGTTAAGTAAGATACATGTATATATACACACATACGTACATTTATACATTTATACATTTATTTATATTTATATAGAGGCACATCTTAGCAACCAGAAAGCTGAATAATAATTAGTTTTTGACCTGCATTAGCTGTGAAGTGTACTTGCAAATAAATATTTTAGTTACTGTTTCTGAATAGATGGCAACTGGTTTTGTTTTCCCAAAAATGTATGGCATCTGTTGTATTGGCATTATATGCTTATGGATATATTTGCATTTTAGTTTGTAATATGTTTAAACTATCAGAGTTCAATTTTGGTTTTGTTTTTTTGGGTGGGGGAATTAGTTTTTTGGTTTTGTTTGTTTGTTTCAATGTTTACAGATTATCTGTTGACATGCAGTTGGGATGGGTTAACATATAGCTTGAAGGTAAAACAAAATTGCCAAAATTATGAATAATCAATATGGTAGCAAGCAGAGGAATTAAGTTATTCTTGTCTCAGACAAGTGAAGATAGCTGCTTTGGGGGGTGAGTGTGTTGAGGAGCTTCAGAAAGGGAAAGGCTTATGCAAATCCAAAATGAAATAAGCCCAAGAAGAAAAATTACTGGGTTTTTTTCCCCCAAAGAAATAGAGAAAGGAACACTATCAAGGATTTTGATGAAATACTGGATGATCAAAATATAAAGCAGTTTCAAGAAGATGCTAGGGCCAAGAGTCATTTTCACCCATGTTTACTACAAGGAAGTTTAGAGAGTTTTGACATCATGTGTTGAAGACAAGTGAGAAGGAAATGTTTTAGATTGAAGTGTTCATCTGAGGATGATAAATAACGAATTGCTTGGAACAATGGTCTTCACCATTTGTTGACCTGAAAAGAACTCTTAACATCAAATCCATTTAATACTGCTGTTAATATTTTAGCAATTACTTAAATGAGCCTTGAAATGAAAGATAGAAATAGGATACCAATTTTTGAGCTTGCTTGAGGATTCTGGGAAGTACAGACTGGTTAGTGTGAATTCCATACTGGGTAATTTTTTGAAGTTATGAAATGAATGGTACTATTAGGAGTGCCAATTTAAAAATAATAGTAAGAAGTCAGTGTGAATTTAAAGAAAAGTTATGCCTTACTATTAGAGCTTTACAATGCACTTGGATTTTATAAAGGTTTTGACAGGTTCTGTCAGCAAGACTTCTTATAGAGACAAAGTAATGTTAAGATGGAAAGGAAAGTCCTTAGAGTAATGCTTATCAAGAACAGGAAACATACATTTTTGTTATTGCAAAGTGTCACTAGAGGGGTTTCATATCTGCAAGGATCTGTTCAGTACTGGAAATGGTCTATAGTGCAGTGAATTGCAGGGGGTAACAGAGTTATTCAGGGCAGCACTAATTGAAATGTGTGTGAAATCCTCATTCTCAAACAGGCAAGGTCTAGAAAAATCTCTCCAAGGAGTACTATCTTTTCCTATGGACTCTTCTCAGCTGTGTGTTTAAAAAGAAAAGAAATCACATGGCTTCCTGGTAATGGGGTTTTTGGTGGGTTTTATTTTTAATTTTTTTTTTTTCCTTCTGCCTCCTGTATTATATCTGAAGCTGTAGAGCACAGCAGAAATATATGGGACAGAGTAATGAAAAGGCAGCAGGGTATGGTAAGAAGTGAGAAACTGAATGTGTAGAAAGCCAGCTTATGATGTTGATTTGGAGCAAAAATGGGATGAGGAGAGTGGACAAGTTCATCATTGGCTTTGTAACCGATATGGATTCAACTTCATGCTTAGGAAATCCCTAAACCGTGTTGGGGGCAGCTATGAGGAAGGAAAGAATCTCTGTCCTAAAGCATTTGCTGCTGCATGTGGTAGAAGACCTGGTACTGAGGCAGATGAAACTTTGTGCTTCTGTTCTTAGGTTCTCGCTCTTCTCTAAGAGCCGTTGTCTACTTATGTGTATTTGATATTTTAATGCTTTTAATGCTAAAGGCATTCCTGTCTGAGGAATAGTATAAACAAAAAATGGTTATGGTTAGGTTATTATTTTGACAACTTTATAAGACAAGACAATTACTTATATCTTCATGTTTACGTGTAGTAGTTGCTTTGAAAAATTCTAAAATTAATGTTATTTTAAACCTCTGTAATATATTGTTTAAGATTAAATTATTTAAGTTACTGGGACCAGAGGATATGCAACACAGAGTTCAAAGAAAATTTAAGGATTAAATAATTCAAGTAACTGTTTATATTCATGAGTGCCTGGGGACTGAAATGGCAAATGTGTCATTCTGTGTATTTACTAAGTTGTCAGTGGAATTCAGGGACCTTTTCAGGCCTGTACTTTCAACAACTCTTTAAAGAAAACTAACAAAAAACTGATACAAGGAGAAGAATTCATGAGCATCAGGTAAATATGACCTGCAGGGAGTCCTGAACATTGCTTCTATAATGGGAGGTCCTGCCTTAAACCCTTTGGACTTCATAGAAAGATTAACAAATATGTGGGGAGAAGATGATCTGAAAGTCTGCTTGATTTTCCAGAAGCGTTTAATGAGGCTTGTAGGTTTTTAAGGAAAGAAAACAGTCATGGGATAATAGGAAGGCTACTTCCCAGACAAATGGGAAATGGAGGGTAGAAATAAATCTCTCTTCCAATAGAGCAAAGTTAGCAGTGCAGTTTGGCTGAATTTCTGCTAGGTATCATGCTGTTCAATGCATTCATATAGTGAATATGATAATATGGTAAAAGGATGATTCTTGAGGTGAGAGAGTTTATCAATGATAGTATTGTGTGGAACAGGGAACATGAGAACAGACACTGAAGAACTGCAGAGTGATCTTAGGAGTTTGACTGCTTGGGCAATAAAATAGAAGAAAAATTTCCGAGTATATAAGTACAAAATGATGCAAAAGTTGATACAGTGGATGACTGTCCAAACTTCATGAACAAGATAATGAGCTCTGAGCTGACCTTGATCCTTCAGGTATGGGAGAACTCCTCGAGGAGTTATCAGTGCTGGCTTCATTGAAAACATCAGCTCAGGATCATTCCAAAATGCAAATGTTTGAAATTGTTGAGGAAAGAATAGAGAGCAAAACAGAAGAATCTTTATTCCATATAACTTACGATTAATCCTGCTCTGTGCAGTTTGGCACCTCATTTCAAAGAGGTTGGTTATAATGGAATTGTAGGTGGTTCAGAAAAAGGCATCGTGGGAATGCCTTTTGTAAAAGATGTGTAACATCTCTTTACAGCTGAGTAGATCAGAACTCTTTAGCCAGGAAGAGACAACTTACAGAGGAATACTTTTGAGGGGTATTTTGAACAAATTTGTAAGTGATGTGGAAGTCAGTAGACGTAGACTATTTGCAGGTGACTCTCTGAAAGCCAAGAGCCAGGTGTCATCAAAGTTTGAATTCTTGTATAATGAGTAGCAGATATGTGCAGCTCCTCATGAACATGACGTTGCAAATCTAGAAAGTTTACATAGTTTCACGGGAAACTGGAAAAAACTGAGAAACAGATTCAATGAGATAAGTCTTAATAGATAAAATATATCAGGCTAGAGAAATTGCCTGAGATGAAAATAATTGGAGTCAGGAGACTATTAGGAGAAGCAGAGGTAACCTATGTTTGCCTTCATTTAACTCTTGTATGTGCATTTGGTCCCTGTTTTTTCAGAGCAGGATGCGACTGAAAAGAATGAATGATAAACATAATTTTTCTTGTTATCACAAAGTTTTCTTCCGCTGCACTCCCTGAGCACAAATGATGAGCTTACTGACCTGCTTTGACCATTGCTCTGAAACAGCATAGCTGTCTTTGTTTTTGTCGGCTCACTTAATCAAAACAGTACTAGAGGAAGTTGGATTTGAGTAAGAGCTTTGAAGGACCAAAGGGTTATATATGAGCATGTGGCTTTGAATATGAGTTCAGATCATTAATACCCTTTAGCTGATCTTGAGAGCTTCACAACAGATCTTTAGAACTGGAGCAAGACCCATCGTGTTCAGCAACAGCTGGATCATGATACCAAATGTGTATTAGACTAGATAAAACAAGACTGACTTCAGACTTCTTGTAGGTAAAGCAAGAAATGGTAACAATATACAAGAATATTGTAATAAAAATAAGACATTAGGAGCAAAAATTTAAATCGGGAAAATTTTCGCATTCTGTTCCTTAGTTAGTGGACCAAAACACCAGCATCTTGTAGGTTACATGTTTCCTGAGTTGCAAAATTGTCCATGGTTTTACTAGGACCCTTGGTCTAAAAATATTTGCATAGTTATTTTTAAATAGATGCTGCCTCATGCTTTATTTGCAAGATCATGCACTAGCTGTGCTCAAAATCAGTGAATCACCAAAATTAAATGAAGTGTAGCACAAAGTTCTAAATAGATTGAAACATTAGCCAAACTTCCATACAACAGTGGTTTTCATTGAATGTACAGTATATTGGTGACAGGAAGAAATGATCTAAAGCTAAAATTTAATCTAAAACCATCAAATTATTTCAATGTCAAGGCACTGTAAATGACTCTAAAAGTTTCCTTAAAAACTCTCAAGTACCAGCCACTTCTCCGTTTTATCAATAGAAGCATATTTGGTTTTATACTTATTAACAGGATTAAATGAGTCATACTTATCCTGACAAGAAATGCTTTGTTGTCTAAAAATTTGCTTTTAATGTAATTGAAAATAGTGTTGCTCATATTTAAAAAAGTCCTAATAGTGTAAAACTGTCATGCTGAAAGAGGCAGGATGGAATTGCCAAGTGCAGATGCACATGTAAGAGTGATGCTGAACAATAAACTGCATTTGTATTTCCTTTCTATAGAAGGTGCACAGCGGTTTGGGTGAACTAATCCTTCAATATTGCCAGCTATGTACGATAAATCATGCTAAAGGATTATTATTGATGGCAATGCTATGAATTTTTTTTATATCTACACTTGTAGCTTATTTTCATTTTAAATACTTCAGACCATAACTCTGCACTTTTAATTTTGTATTCAGTATGGGGAGTTAATCCCAGAATGGGGCTTTTTGGATGCAAAATCTGAATGCTTGTGTAGTAACAACAGCTGTCCCCTCACCATGTGGTGTCTTCCCGTGCTTTACTGTAGAGATGAATTTTGGCCCAGTGTTTCAGTAATATTGGACACACATGGTTTTAGGTGACAAAGCAGTATGTTTATGCATTCATTTGACTCTTGCAGTTACAGTTGGCTACAGATTAGAACAGGGAGAATACATTCACACCATGACCACCCTCGTAGCTGCTTGTAGTACTTGGATCACAGTAGGCGCTGTTGCATCTAAAGGCACAATTAACTGTTGCTGAGGAATTGCAAATTCACAAAAGCTCTTTTACAGCTTTTGCTGTTGAGAGTGGATTTTCCAAAAGCTTTTTCAGAGATTTTCCAAATTATTTATAAATGTTTTAGATTTTCACATTCTAAAATTATTGTCAGCTTGAAATAAGATTAAGAAGTTGATATTTTAATGTAGCTAATGAATTCTTGTGCTCTGAATTAGCTGTGTAATTAACTACGGATCTACAGAATGATTGTAGTTTTGTCCATTATTTAGGAAGATAACCTTAAGAGTTCTGTAATATGTACAAGTGGTTAGTAAAACTGTGAGCACAAATCAAAGCTTACCAAAAAAGTCTGAAAATAAAACTTAGCAGAAAGCTTCTGACATTTGTATATCACTGAAAAGATCATCTTGATTTCCATGTGTAATTGCTTAGATATGCTTTGGATATGGTAAGAGATAATAGCTGTGAAGGTAGCTGTGAATGTATTTTAAAAAACCCCACGAACAAACAAACCCCCCCCCCCCAAGTTTTAGTACAAATTAAATAGAAAACTACAGTAAACTGCATATTAAAGCTAATTTTGAAGTATGAAATTCAGCTGATTTTTGAACAAAAGGCTTTTGACCAGAACTCTTTAGAAGAATTCATTATTTAAATTACAGTGATAAAAAATTTTATAAGTAGAACATTAAGCCCTGGAAATCTTCCTTTATAAAAATTCCTGAGAAATACTTTAATATAAAATATCTATATGGAGTATAATGTAGTAAAGGTATAGAGTATATTAACTTATTTAAACCAGTAAAAGTAATAATGTTATTGTGCAATGTGGAGATTTATCTATATATTTGTCATTTCTTCTGTAGGCCAGGGTGTAATTGTATAATGCATGCGATGTATGTGTGCGATCTCTCACACACACATTACTTAAGCGTCTTGTGTTTGAATCATCAGAGATAATTCATTTTATTCTTGTATTAGAAACTATGAATGTTTGAGGCTTTCAGCATTGAATAAAGGACTACATGGATCCAAACCAGGACGATTGATAAAATCCTTGCTACTATTGGCTATTATTTACTGTCTTTTAAGTGGCAGGTTGTATTTATGCCAATTTATCTGCTTCAGGGAACACTCTTGATAGCAGAACAAAGTGAATAAAAGTAGTTTGCTTTGCAAATGAATGCAAATGGTGAAGCCTTTCGGGAAGCCCTTTAACAGGAGCAATGCACTTTGATTATGAGTGAAGCTGCCATTTGGACATGGTGAAAAGAGCACGCTTGAACCATTGATTGGGGGAGACAGTAAAAAGTCAGGAAGGGCCCCGTTAAGCTTGCAGTGCGGCGGGCGGATGTCAGTGTGGTTAGAGCACAGTGGGAGAATGACAGGCAGGATTAGTGTCAGGGAGAAGCTTTGCTGTAGTTGTGGAGATGGTCCCTGGGGTCACTCACCTCTGACTGTTGTTCTGTGCTGATGGCTCTGTAATGCAAACCGCTTGATATGTGCCTGTTCATTATCAGAAATGGTGATTAGAAGAGGTATGTCATAAAGAATTCCTTAAAAAAAAATAAAATGGCAAACTACTGATGGTAAGAAAGATTTGGCTCTGTGGTCGTTGCCAAAGATGCTGCAAATGTCCAAGACGGTTACTGCATTTTGCCTTTTGAGGCAACTGCGATTCCATGCCTTAAACTGCTCTAATTGTGTGTTCCTTGCTTTGTTCACTTTTATTTGGCCGTTATGAAGACAGTCATTGTTAAAAGCTTGGCATGTAGTTAGAATAAAACATTTTTATATCTTTTGATTATTGGGTAGTAGAAGCATCCGGTCTGGTTTTGTGGCATAACTCCATTTTAAGGCGGGGGGGGAGGGGGGAGTTGTTTAATCCTCTTGATGGAATATTAGAGTCAACAGATTTCATTCCTGGTTCATGCCAGAGTGCTAAAACACAGGATGGTAACATAAAAAGCATAAAAAGCTAAGATGACTGGTCTGTTTCATTAGGAGGCTTTTTTAATATGTCAAAATGGAGATAATTTCTGTGCATTTGCTGAAAAAATATTACATAGGCAATTAAGTAAATGTTTAAAACTTTGTGTCTTAAACTGTGATTTAATCATGGAATCATTTAGGTTGGAAAAGGTCTTTAAGATCATTGACTCTAACCATTAATCCAGCACTATGAAGCCCACCACTAAGTGTCACATCCACATGGTCTTTTAAATACCTCCAGGGATGGCAATTCCATCACTTCCCTGGACAGCCTGTTCCAACCCTCAAAAACCATTTTAGTGATGAAATTTCTCCTAATATGCAATCTAAAGCTCCGCTGGCACAACTTGAGGCCATTTCCTCTTGTCCTAGATCTGGGACTACCTGGGAAAGAGGCCAATCCCCACCTTGCCACAACCTCCTACCATAGGTAGTTGTAGAGAGCAGCAAAGGTCTCCCATGAGCCTCCTTTTCTCCAGGCTAAACAGCCCCAGCTCCCTCAGCTGCCCCTCATCAGACTTGTGCTCCAGACCTTTCACCAGCTCCATTGCCCTTCTCTGGACCCTCTCCAGCACCTCCATGTCCTTTTGGAATTGAGGGGCCCAGAACTGGACCCAGGATTCGAGGTGTGGCCTCACCAGTGCCGAGTACAGGGGAACGATCACTGCCCTGGTCCTGCTGGCCACGCTATTGCTGATCCAGGCCAGGATGCCATTGGCCTTCTTGGCCACCTGGGCCCTCACTGGCTCATGTTCAGCTGCTGTTGACCAGCACCCCCAAGTCCTTTTCCAACTTGCATCTTTCCAGCCACTCTGTCCCCAGCCTGTAGCACTGCAGGGGTTGTTGTGACCCAAGGCCAGGCACTTGGCATTGTTGAACCTCAGACCTCTGGCCTCTCCCCATCAATCCAGCCTGTCCAGATCCCCCTGCAGAGCCTTCCTGCCCTCCAGCAGATCAACACTCCCACCCAACTCAGTGTGTCTGCAAACTGACTGAGGGTGCCCTTGATCCCCTCATCTGGATTATTGATAAAGATATTAAACAGAACTGGTCCCAGCACTGAGCCCTGGGGAACAGCACTGGTGACTGGCCACCAGCTGGATGTAATTCCATTCACCAACACCCTCTGGGCCTGGCCATCCCAAGTTTTCTACCTATCCAGCCAAGCCTTGAGCCAGACATGCTGTGGGAATTGATGTCAAAGGCTTTACTGCAGTCCAGGTAGACACATCCACAGCCTTTCACTCACCCGCTAAGGTCACCCTGTCTCAGAAGATCAGGTCAAGCAGAACCTTCCTTTTACAAACCTGTGCTGGCTGGGCCTCATTTCCTGGTTGTCCTGCATGTGCCATGTGATGCCACTCAAGAGTATCTGCTCCATGACCATTCCTAGCACCAAGGTCAGACTGACAGGCCCATAGTTCCCTGAATATTCCTTCTAGCCCTTCTTGCAGATGGGTATTGCATTTGGAAACCTCCTGTGGACTGGGACCTCCCCTGTCAGCTGGGTGTGCTGGTAAATGTTTGAAAGGGGCTGAGTGAGCACTTCTGCCAGCTCCCTCAGTTCCCTTGGGTGGATCCCATCCAGCCCCATGGACTTGTGTGTGTCAGGTCACTGACCATTTTTGCTTGGATAATGGGGGCTTCGTTGTGCTGTCTTCCAGGTCAGGGACTGGGTATATGGAGACCAATGGATCTTTCCATTAAAGACTGAGGCAAAGGGGAGGTATGAAGTACCTCAGCCTTTTCCTCATCCTGTGTCATTGTGTTTCTGCCTGCATCTAGTAAAGGAGAGAGATTCTCCTTAGCCCTCCTTTTGTTGCTCATGGATTTGCAGAAACATTTTTTGTTGTCTTTTATGGCAGTAGTCAGATGAAGTTCTTATTGGACTTCGGCCCATCTAATTTTTGCATAACCCCATAATCTAATAAAAGCATTGTTGATTCTTATCTTTACTGCATTTTATAATGTTGTGTTATGTATGTTGTATTACAGTTAATAGAAATTAAATGCATTAGTCTACATAATACACAAAGTGCAATTTTTGAGTGTCCAGGATTTTTAGTATCTTACTGTTGTTGTTTTTATCCATTTTCAGCAACAACACAGACAGAAGATACCCAGTTTTGGGGTTTTTTTACATTATTAGATTAATTTGTTAAATTTTTTTTTTCAGTATATTACCTTGCAAATAAATGTCCAATATTCCAGTGTAATGAATGTTTTACAAATGTTTTACAGGCACCTGAATGGACAGAGGAGGACCTGAGCCAGCTGACAAGAAGTATGGTTAAGTTCCCAGGGGGGACCCCCGGTCGATGGGAAAAGATTGCTCACGAATTGGGTCGATCAGTGGCAGATGTGAGTTCACTCAGATTTGCATTGTGTAGAGGATGACAAACCAGAACAAGACAGGCAGTGTAGAAGGCAGACGTATATGGGGGCCGACACTGTCTTTTGAGAGAAGCTACAATCCTTTTAGGACCTGGAAGTGAACCATTAACTAACTAAGCAAGAAGCAGATGTCAGCCAGTCTCTCCCTCCACAATTAGCAGCTGTAACTGATCAGCTGGATGGGGGATTCTGGTGCTTACAAACTTCAGCTACTGTAACCCAATAACAGAAAAACAATGCGCTGCAGGTTTTGTAGCAACTTCCTTTCACTGCAAGTGACTGTGTGACTTGGTTAAAGATTACATTTCTGTTTCAAGCCAGTCCGTAAAAAATGCATATGAGCTAATGATGTTTAGACAGATGGTTTCCATTAATTAAGCAGAAATATCTTTACAAATTTTTAAATGACTAATATGTATGATACTATTTCAGTGCCTTTTTCAGGATTATAGCATGCTTAAAAATTATATTATGTAAAAGAATTAATGTCCTTGTTAATTCATATTTTATAGTATTGTACCAGATATCAAAGCAAGCTTGTACTTAGGGTTTTTAAGTGTTATGTTCTTAAAACCCTTAGGGGCTAGGCTGTAAAAGACTTTTCCTTTTCAAGCAATAGATCACTAGAACATGATGTAGTGTCTGCTGAGGACCATTTGAAAGCCCTTTCAGCTGACCCTATTTTATAGGCTCTGTAGGGGTTAATGAGAATAATGTTTAAATCTGTTCGTGTACATTTTGAGATTAGATGTTCTTTATTTATTATATATCAGGAATTATCTTAAATAATGGGAAACAAAGCCACTGACTAGAGTGAAATACTACAGCCTTCCGGGAAATTTTTGTACTTCTTGAGGTTTTTTTTCATTGTTGATATAATCACAAAAATATATTTTTAGAATTTAAAGTTTTAATGCACCTATACAGTTCTGATACATATACTAAAAAATAAGTCTTTTGCACTATTCTAATTTTAGAACAATACATTATTTGCAAAGTAGTGTATGTAAGCAAGAAGTTACTAACCTGCTAATCAAATGAAATTAAGGTTTTTAAGATTTATTGTGTTCAGTATTGTTTATTATATTTCTTGGAGTATTCATACGACTGAACTTGAGTGATTTTATTAGAAAAGATGCTACATTTTACTGATACTAACAGCAAAAATATTTCACATGTGTTGGTAGTATACAGTGTTCATGGGAAAGAGCTTTTGAGATTGCTTTGGAAAATCTGATTATCTTGATACAGATAATACAGGCATGTGGAATGGTTCTACGTACATCCATCACAAAACTAACACTATATTCAGATTGCCTTTTGCACCCGCTGACTGCTTTATTCCTTGACTTGGGTGTAAAAAACATTCTTTATTAAGAATCCTTTACATAATATATTTGGCCGTTGTACTTGCACACATCCAGTACTGGAAAGAAAAAAACAAAGCTCACTTGTTTCTTCCATTAGATGAGAGATCCTCTGCAGCTTGATGTTTTGTTTTAGTGAGTAGGAAAGAGAAATGACAGAAATGTGATTATTCTAAGAGCTGTCATTTTCTTGAATGAAAAAAGGAATTTCCAGGATTTTTATGTGTGGAGAAAGGTCTGAGTGTAATCCTTTTAACTTCCAGTAACCTCCAACTATATGATTAATGTAAGTGTTCCCCACACAAATTTTTACTTCTTTAAAAATTTTCAACTGCTGCTAATGCTAGGTCAGCTTTCCTGACACAAACTAAGTATTAGAGTTTCTGCTACTTTTATAATTGCTTTACACAGAATTGCAGGAATTAGGTATTACAAGGGAACAAAAATGGATGTTTTACAAAATGAATATTTTAAACAAAAGCTTCATGGGAACTTCTTTGGGTCTCAGACTGTTACTGCATCAGTACTAGAAATGGTGAAACTGGAAACTACTTCAGATATATCCGTTCAGTAAGATTTCAGTATTCAATAAGATGTACAACTTATCCTGTGTATTTCTTGAAGATAACATAGAATCTCAATTTACAGCAAGGATTCTTATTTTGTTTGGGCATCACCATAACTGGGTAAGAAATGTTACAGTAAAGCTGCAGGAGAAACTTCCGGGTTGTTAAATTTTGTGCACAGTAAAAAAGGTGTTTGCATGTGCAGGCAGCATTTGCTGTCTAAACAGCTGTTCCATGTTTTTCTGGGAGCAGTGCAAGGAGTTAAGTTTTGCTGTACAAGGTGCTGCTTTGAAAAAGCTTGTGTAGCAGAGTTTGGGAATGCCTTGCTTACAGCTGGTTTAACAGGAGTCAAGCCAGAGAGGGTTTGAAGTATGTATTATCTAGCAAATGCACTAGATCTCAAAAAAGAAAAACATTCAAGGGCAAATTTGAATTTGTTTTTCTAACATTTTCTAGTATGGGAAATGCTTTTTAAAAACTTGAGATCAGTGCCTGCTTCTTTCTTCTCCTGCAAAGCATCAAGAGCAGTAAGGCTTGGTTTTCTTTTCACAGTTAGAGAATTATGACAAAAAGGATTGATAAGTTATGGTGTGCTTGTTTCCAAGTGATTTTATACATTCAAAACTTATTTAATAGTAGATTAGCTAAATAGGTATTAATAAAAATAGCTCAGAGTAATCCAGTCCAAAATGATATCTCCATTGTTGCTTCTGTTTCAAAGCTTTCTTCCTCAGGGGAAAAAAAAAAAAGTTAGCAAAAAGTCTCAAAACTTTTTAAAGACTGAACTGGAACCATTCATATGTCAGAAGAGCATCAGTGAAATTCACTCCCTCTGACCACCCCAAAGAAATTCTATTTTGTCTTAAATTTCTTCTTTTTTTAAAAGAAATAAATTCTTACTATGTCCAACTATATTTCCACTTGCAATTTTTAAGCAGTGTGAAGCAGCAACTTGAAGAGAGTGTTCTTGACTTTTTTGAACTTTTCATCTTCATGGTGTTAACTTACTACATCCTTAGTTTGTGTCGAGTTTTCACTATTGCACTTAGACATGTGGTTTGATAGAAGGAGTCCAGATGAGAATAATAGGTTCCTAAAATGCTATCTACAAGGGAAGATTGTGAAGGAATTTATGCTGTTGAACTGAAAAAAATGAACTGAGGAGGTTCTTATTCAACTATTTTAAAAGAAAACCATAATGAGGGAGGGTCTTGTGCACTCTAGTAGTTTTACAGGGCAAGAAGTTATTACTACAAATTTAATCAGAGGCTGCAGAGTTAGACACTGAAGGACAAAGAATTACAATGGAGATGATAAAGCAGTGGAATAAGCTGCTGTGTAGTCTCCATATTTGCAGGCCTTTAAGAACAGGTTACACAAACATGTGCAAGAAACAACATCAATGTAGTGGTTCTGCCTGAGGTTAGGTCCTTCTCTTCATATGGTCTGTGATTACACTAGCAAGTGCAAGCTCTCTGGGAGGAAAAGGGGAGGAAACAAAACCCTGCTACAATTGGAAGCATGTGTGAATTCACTTTTTAAAATGTAGAATTAAAGCCAGATAGTCACCATAGTTGGTCAGTAATCACTGCATATACCTTAGCTTGGCTTCTTAAATTCAGTAATTCCTAATAAAATGTTTCTTCAGCTTTTTTCTTGTCTACTACTATTCAAGTTGGTGTTTTGTAGACATTTAAGTTTGTTAATTGTTAATTCCCAAAACACAGCCCAAATAATGATTACTGTAAGGCCCATTATATGGGTATGTCTACCAGATTCCCTGTCCAAACAAGTACATCCACCCAGTGTGATGCAGGCTGCTGGAAAAGTGCCAGGTAAAATCCAGCAATAAACAGCTACATCCGTGCTGTAGTGCCCCTGAGCTCATTCAGCTCTACTGTTTCTATTTATGCTGCCTCATGTGATAAATAAATATCTTTGCAGCATATTCCTGTGTTTTTCAGCTCAGAGCTTGGGTAGGCTTGCAGCCGTGGTACAGACATACTGTGAGAAGGGTTACTACTTCAACTTCTGTCATGGTAAATGTAGGACATGTTTATTTTGTCTCTCTTCAGGAAGACATCTTTTAACAGCCAGTGAATAATCAACCCAAAATAGATGAGGTTAAGTTGTGCTCACTTTATCAGTATGTTTAATTATTTAAATTATTTAAATTGCTAATTGTCACTTTAATATGTGCATATAGGGAATTTAGCAGTCTTTTCCTATAAAGATGGTTTTCAGCTGGCTTAGTATAATGAAATCTTATTGCTTTCACAACCGAAAACTTCTGCAGCTTTTAAAGTAATTTTTATTGCAATTGGCTGGTGTTGTAAATTAGGTTTTCAAGTATTTTGATTATGAAAGGGAAATGGAGTTCAGTTAACTCTAATCGGGATTCCTGCCTGCTGACCTGGTTACCTGTACCACTGCTCTCTGTCATCCTCCAAACATCTGTTCTTTGACCCATTTTCCTTGCTGAATTTGTTGCTCCAGGGTTAGTTCTCATTCCTGTCCGCCAATACTTGAGGAAATAATTGACCTTTTAAAACAAAATAAAAAAGTTATGTTTGAGTTTCCTAAGCACTGTGAACACTCTACAACATAGTACAAATAATGAATGGAGTGGAGTTGCAATACTACTATTTCTGCAAAAATTATATCGTTTGATTTGACAAATGCTAAGCCTTATGAAGATTTATAATAATGATTGTCAGCTTTTGCTGAATTCAAAAACTGAGAAAAAGCACTTAGATGTGAAATTATAGAAGTATATTGTACTTGACAATACCAACCTTTATAGATAAAAAGTTAAAAAAAAATATTTGCTGAAAGGCATAAATTAATTTCAGTAACTACAAAGGATGTTCAAATTGTAAAAATAACAGAGGAAGTAAAAGCTGTCTGGCATGCCAAACAGACTTTAATGTGATTATTAGGTACAGGTTTTTTAAATTAAAGGCAAAGAGATCTCAGATTTCATACTTGTGAAGTAATATCATTCACTTGTCTTACAGGATTTAAACTGATTCTGTTTGCTCCTGCAGTCACTAATCTCATGCATTTGTGTTGCAAAAACAGACTGATTGGGATTTGCTGCTTGTATAGAAGAACACTAAGGTAGACAGCAAAACAATAGCCAGGTGGCAGACATTCTGAATTACCATGAAACCTGAAAGCATAAGGTTTTGGGGGGTGGGTGCTTATTTTTGATATTTCTTGTATGCCCAAGCAACAGTTTCAGCCTGTAAGCCTGACTGTGTGAGTTCATACTCATTATGCTTTATATGCCACTGTAAAATAGATTTCTTATTTTTGACAAATGCAAGCTCATTACTTTGCCAACAAGAAAACATCTATATAAGAAATGGTCCATATGTAAAAGCTCATGAATTTATTAGGTCTTTTGCTTCTGGAGATTAACTGTTTTCCTAAGACTGTTTTACATTTTATTTTGTGTACTGTGTCGGTGTTAACTCAGTTACAGTCTAATCCAGTTGTGGATAGTCTGAAACATTCACCCTTAGCAGTTTGCATATATTTATGTAATCAGTAGTTCTCCCAGTTGCTTATTCAAGTATAAAGACCTAGATCAAGGTCCGAGAGAGGTTATGAATATTTAAGATGGGGTTTAGATCATATGTAGGTCATGTAGATCCCTCAGTCTGAGAGTGAAGTCTTCAAAACACCTGTCTAATGCCACAGACACACCAGAATGATTCTGTTGATACTTGGAGGGAGGAAAAGGTGGTTGCTGTTCACAATACTCTCACTACACAGTTTTATTCTGTGCACTCCCAACAGTTGCCCCTGCCATTTTTACAGGATTGGGTAGTACAATGCCCCTTATAAACAAAATGGATTTTCATCTCATAAAGCATGACTAGAGCATTCTTCTCACTTAAAGTTTTTTTACAGAAGGCAGTGGGACAGCAATTTTTGCTCCAAATAGATGTCTTGTGAAGGGGTTAAGCCAGTGTTGCTGCAACTTTTTATGGAGTGGCTTTGTTGCCTTTCCCTGGTCTTAAAATCAGAGCCAAACACGGTTAAAAGGGAGAAGGGGTTTACCTCAGTATTTATTTAAGGATCCTTAAGGTGCACTCTCCATGCGGGTGGAATGCGCTGAGCAGCACACACCTAAATGCACACCCACCATACATCCCATATACAGTTATAGGCCTTGTGAATTAGCACATCTATCAAAGATTCCCCAGTGAGAGGCTCAAGTGAACCCCTCATCCCGAGGAACCTTCCCCCTGGATGGGCCTATCTTAGTTTACAGAATGTGTTCTGGAGAGGACCTTGGTGTCTGGGGCTTTCTGACCCCCAACTGCGAGGCTTCCAGGATGTTTGGTCTCCTGGCTTAACGGAATATTGGGTCTATGCTAGTTATCAAACCTAAGGAACTACAAGTATGTGGGCTAAAAGCACTAAGGATACATAAAAATGTATAAAAGGAGTATATGAAAAAGGCAAAAAGTCATCATGGCATCAGCTTAAATTAGTGTAATGTCTCACAAAGCTTCCAGTGAGCTGGGTTTGAATTTCATTGCAGAATTCAAATTTCTGACTGTCAGGAAAGGCAATGCATTTTGCATCATCAGTAACAAACTAAGATGTCCAAGTAGTTGTTGCAGTGGGCAGTTGAGCCAAACTCCTCTCCTGCATGAGTGCCCATAGGATAGAGCTAAAGACTCTCACTTGGATTTTAACTGACAAAAAACCAAGCACAGCATGAAGTCTCCAGCAGTATCACAAGTGTAATAGCAAAGTTCTTCCCCTTGTGTCCTGAAAAAAGGAGCAATTCTTTTGCTGCTTTAAATTAACTGTTTGGGGACTTAAACTGGAGAAAGTTCTACATGTGGTGATTTAGGCTAAATCTGCCTTTTTTGCAGACATCTTAAACTGCCTCATAATAAAATTCATGGTTTTTTTGGAGATTTCTGTTGCTGTGGCGAAGTTCAGAATCACACATGGCTTCAAAGTCCATAAGCATAAGAAAACTGTATTGTTGCTGTCTGCAGCTGGTGGTTCTAAGCCAATTCAGTTAAATTCATAACATGTTTTGTAGTTCTTTCAAGAATGTTGTCCTTAAAATACTCATTTGCTGTGTTAGTATCAAGTTTAGCCTGCACAATGGCTAAAGATTAGTTATGTTACCAACTTTTGGGAAAGTTTGTAACACTACTAGACAACTGTTAAAAGCAGTGCCAAAACAAAGGTACATCTGATTTCAAATACTAATTTCAAGCAGTCCTGTAGATTGCAAATTAGGATGCTTGGAAAGATGGAGAATGATTTGGCTCACTGCCTCAGTATTTGAAGTTTCCCCAATCTGGTAAAACTGAAAGACAATTTTAGAAGCTCTTTTAGTGTCTAAAAGGGAAGGCAGTGTACAAAGCAACAAATTTTGAGTCATATGGAAATAAAAGAATGGGTCATTACTGTTGTCTGACTTGTGTCAAACAGTGCTTGATACAGTTGTGGCTGATATGAAAATAGCTGTTTAGATCTAGATTGGAACAAAATTCAGTGCAGCAGGTAGTATTTTGGTTATAAGGGGAAAACTTTAAATTTGGCAAGTTATTCTGTGTGGTTCTGGAAGGTTAGATCTGTAAAAACCTACTACTTTGACAAAGCCAGGAAGGCATTAAAATCCTTCTGTATCTGGCTTTCCCTTGTGAGAAAAAATGTGGTTACAACTCAAATTAGCCTCAAAGATTCAAGAAATTCCTCATTGCTTCATAGTAACCTCAACTACTCACAGGCTGTCTCCACATTATTTTTTTCCATAATTCCACAGATCTTGACATTTTTTTCATGACATAACTAGATGGGGAGCATGCAGGAAGGTAACAACTGGGTGAGCAGAAGACTGCTACTGGGAGAGCAAATTTATGATAGTTGATTTAGAGAAACCATGACATCTTTAGTAAATACTTAGAGAACTTCTGCTCAGGAAGGTGCTGAGAGTAATAAAAAATTTTACCAGACCCTCCAGTGTTCATGACATCATCCTTCTTTGCAAGAAGTTTATGTACATTTTGGAATCCAAATGACGTAGATTTTCTTCCTCTACAAATCCCACATTATTTTCTCAAAATATCATTAGAACCCAAGAGGTTTATACTTCTGTGATTATCTGCTGCAATCCTAACCAAAATATTATCCTAGAGAAGGAAGGTAGGTTGTTGCCCACAGAAGATTCCCAGGAGACAGTGAATGGTGAAGGTTTCAGTGGCACATTGGCCCTGCAGAGCTGGGCTGGGGGTGGTGCTGGAGGGCTCAGCTGAACTGGGAGGCCAGTGGCTGCTGCTTATGAGAATGGGGAATTGCTCTTCATTTTCTGCAAAAGGGCTCTGTTTCCCTGTTTAGCACCAGTAGGATCACTGTACCTGACTTTACAGGGTTTTCCCTCTAGGTCTATCACAATTCTGTGGTTTTTTATGTCTGTCTTCCCTGCAGGGTGAAAAGTACCCTCTCATTCATGTGATAGCAAAATTTGCTTTTGCCTGTGCATCTGAGTTTTTTAAGCTGATTCTGAATATTTTTTTTCTGTATATCTCTGAAATATCAATTGTCCCATCTGAAAGAGGTGGCAGGTGTCCAGGGTGATAATAGTTTTAACATCTGGATGGTCATGATGAGGAATGTTTTTACTGCTAGGTGTCTTGTTAAGTAGCAACTAGTCTTTGTGATCTGGACTAATTGTTAGCAGTACAGGAGGAAACCAGCTCTGTCTGGCTTTCATCACATAAAATCATCCCACTAATCCCACTTGTTTTCGATAGAATCTTTTTATAGCTGAGGAGCTATTGAAACTGAGTTCAGAAGGGAGTTCTCAGAAGCAAATTGTTCCTGTGGTTTCTTTCTGTAGGTCCCATAGTAAGATAGTTTGATTTCTACTCCAGCAATCTGATTGCTTGCATCCAGGGTTTTTTTGTCATCTTTATCTGTCTTAAGGAAATCTGTTTCACTGTGCATGATATTACCTGACTTTATTTGTGACTTCTGTTATCCCTGGTGGACTACAACATTTAAAGTTGATTCCTATAAAATAATGCAGTGTGTCTGTTCAGCAGTACAAATACTTGCAGGAATATGAGATCTTCTGTCTTCTGTTTTAAATCAATTTCACAGTCTTGATCCTTATTATTTAAGGTGTCCCCAGACCCGGGATTTCTTAAGGGGGTTGGCTAATACTCTGGTGAAAGCTGTTGTCAGTAACAGCAGGCTTTTAGCACACCTTCTCACAGTCAGGATAAAACTCATAATTTAATATACATGAAAACTGTAATTTTAAAGCATTATGCAGGAACAAATAGCAATAATAACTACAAGAGAGTATTCTACAACTGCTTCATACTTCGAATAAGTTTTTCCAAGTATGTTATCTGTTAACTAATGAAAAAGTAATCATATCATATAAGCAAGCTATGATAAGTAATTGAGTGGAAAAAGCAATGGAACAACTTATGTTGCATAACTTAGTGGATTTTTTATGAATCAGTTAGGAACTAGCTAGTAAATAACACTATTCAACCCTGGAGAGGAAATGTAAATTGATATTAAGAATGTCAAAAAGCATGGAGGAACAGGTAGCAGAAGAGTCTGCAGATTTGAGTGGCAAGAATAATGATTAAACTCAAACAGATCAAATTGAAATACAATTTCATATGTTCCATAGGCTGGATTCCTAATAATCCTTAGCAGTTTAATACTGACATGTTAACGATTTTTGCCCTGTGTCAGCATCTGGAATGACAGTGACAGTTGAGGCTGATGGACACATAAATCTGAAGCCTAAATAAGTGATACCTGAACTCTCAGTGAAAAGAGCTGCAGTAAACATGAACTGTACATAGCACCTGGGAAAGGACTTGCAAACATCTGTATGAAGAAGAAAGCTGACAAAAATAATAATAGACAAATAATCTTCCCGTGTAACCTGTGAATGATGATAGTAAAGCTGTTGGAAGCTTGATGAGTTGTCAAACTTATGTCAACTGAAGGTGCTTGTTCAATGTTTGAAATAGTAGATTTTCAGTATCTAAACCATACACACAGTTGTTATTTCCAGCTTACCTGGTGAATGTTCAAATTGAAAGTCCATCAAAATATGAACAGATACCATAAAGCCTTCAAAAGATAAAGTCTTGGAAATATTAGATATGATGAATGGAGTAACTTACTACAAATGTTGCATCTGGGTTCACCAAGCTATTATGACTGAAGTTGGCCAACATAAGATAACCTATAGAAAGACTGCTACTCCTGGAGTTTTTGCACGTTAAGGGGAAATACAAAATGCAGTCAGGATCTGGGAATAAGCCAAAATCCTTCACTGTTCAGATGGGGAGAGATGGTTTAGATTCTAGTCCAATTAGATGTAATATGCAGCAAAATTAATACCTATTATGGGGTATCTGCACTAACCTGGTTTGAGAACACCTGTCTTGTATAGGAAACTGAAATCCAGCTGATTTGCACCACTTCCAAAGTAAAGCTTGTGTTGCACACGTAGTCTCAGCTTGCAAGATAAAATGATAATTGCTGACCTCTGAAAAGTCAGAGGTTCAACAGAGAGAAAACTTAACTCAGTTGGTGCTGAGGCAGCAGCTCATGGTACCTGTCTTTGCTGGCCATTTATTCTGCTGTATTTTATTCAGGGAATCTTTTCTGCTCTCTGTTTCTTGCCTTCGTGTCTTTATGTGCAGGCTGTAAATCTCTGAAAAACTTACTTTAAAGATAGCAAAATGGTTTAGAGACAGTTTTCTGGAATACATGAAGATAGATAGGGCCTTGTCGTATTTACAATGAATCCACTGTGTCATTGCAGGAAGCTCTAAATGCTACTTGTTTGCATGGCAATTTCTTCTCCCTCTTTTGGAAACAATCTATTATAATCCAGTTTATATAACATAATTTCTATTTAAGAGATGCATAGCAGGACACCACTAAGGATCCATTCTGTTCAGCAGTCAAGAATGGTTTCCGTTCCTCTCAGCCTTTTAAATCATTGGTACATAGAGACCCTCTGCTGAAGATGGAACACAAACATTTTAATTTTGATTATCTTAGAATATAAATTCTTTAAGGAAGGCAATTTCTATTAATGGATCATGTGTTTCAAGGAGGATCCATTCTGTTGTTTCAAAATTGGGATCACGCAGATCCCAGAACTGTTGGTGCCACTTAAAACTATCTGTTCATATTACAGTATTCTGAGATTTTTCTTCAAACAATTAAAACTTTATCGTACGGCAACAGTAGAAACTGGAGTTTTCTGTGCCAGATGTCTACCTCTGGATAAAGGTTTTAGTTAATTAGGATTGAGATTTCATTGTTCACAGAGTTTTCATTTGAACTTAATCATCCCAGAAAATGAGGCTTAATTTGTAGGGAAAATAGACCACTTTGCCTTGTTAAGTCTTGCTGTCATTTCCTTAAGGAGATCCAGCACCAGCCTATTTTTACAGCAAACTGCTGCAATTTCATGGGCAGAAAGGTGGGTAGGAGAAACCAAACAGACCAGACTAGAAGCAGATGGTACCAAGGTATTTTAACTGTTGAGGTACTCACTTATGAATCTTTGTCATGGAACAAAAATCCTGAACCTTAATATTTAATTCTTCTCACAGCAAATGGCTTTACAACCCTCTGGCAGGTTTGCTCTCTAGTGCTGCTCTGAGTAGGGAATAATTGTTATTGTTAACATTAAGTAGCTAAAACAGCAGAAGTCTGTGCTGTGGCTCAGGAGGCCTAAATGACTCCTGTTGTGGGTAAATCCCACACAAAGGAATTCCTGACTTTGTAAGTGATGTATTTTTTATTTTTGCTCTGGGCAGCACACTGCCACACAACTTTCACTAAATGGATGTTAATATCTGAGGTTCCAGGTTCAGAGAGCAGGGAACCCATCCCATGTAGTATCCAGTTTGATTCAGTGTGTTGCCCGTTCACATTTTAAGTTTGATTTGGGTCGTTCAGACTACCTGATTTCAATTTCTAGCTTTTTTACAAAGTCCTCATGTTCAAAAAGAAAAAAAAGAAATTGATATTTAGTACTCATAAAACATTTTCAGTAATTAAAAAGATTGTATAATTCTTTGAATACTACATTTTAAGATGCCTTTTTTGTGGTATCTGAATTTGGGACTGTAGGCCACTACCTAAAAGGAACTAGAAGAGAGCTGGAGAGGGACTTTCTGCAAGTGCCTGTAATGATAGGACAAGGGGCAATGGCTTTAAACTGACAGGAAATAGGTTTAGGTGAGATATTAAGAAGAAAATATTTACTGTGAGGGTGGTGGGGCACTGGAAAAGATTGCCCAGAGAAATCATAGATGCCTGATCCCTGGAAGTGTTCAAGGCCTTGCTGGTCCAGTGGAAGGTGTCTCCAAGACACGAGTGTTGGAACCAGATGGTCCTTAAGGTCCCTTTCAAGCCAAGCCCTTCTATAGTTCTGTGGTCATTTTATATAACAAAGATGCTAACTAATTAAAGAATCTTAATTTTAAGTGAAGCCTGACTTATTATCTGTAGTGAGGTCTAGAAATTTGGGATGAGGAAAGCCCTTTTTTGTGGGTGGGGAGAAAACCTGTTTGTTTGGTTACAGACAGAACAAATTTTGAAACAATCACTTTTTACTTTAAAAAAAAAAAAACAAAAATGCTAAATCTAGTGTTATTTTTCTCCCGGGACAGAAATTTCAGTATACATGGAGAGGTTGACTCAAGCAGCTCTCTATCCTTTTTCCTCTATTCCAAAAAAGTTATCAGTAATAACTTTTTTGCTGCAGTACCAGGACTTAGGAGGTGTCTTTGCTGATCTTTGGCAGTCAAACTGTTACATTTCATTTGGGGACCGAATGCCTGTCCACTCGTGTGCTTCATCATCTGGACCTATGTGGGTTATTTTGTTCTTTTGTTCAGTACTGAGAAACTAACATATAGAAGATAACTCATTTGTTTCTCTTTTTAGGTCAGAAAATTAGGGTTTAACAAGGAAAGAAAATAAAATTTGAGTATCAACTGTGGTGTATTATGGTGATAGTAATAGAAATGTGTAGCATCACTTATATTATTTTAATAAGCCAGGAATGGTTTAGAAAGAACAAAATCTAGAAGGTTACTTTAAGCCAGTTTGGGCTCCACATGTGAGCAAAGGCAGCCAAAGAGCAACAGCCTCACTATATTTAATGTGGCTTCAATGTAGGTGTTTCGTGGTAAGCTAATAATTCTTCAATAGCCGCAGTGATATAATTTTTTAATAGTCCTTTATTTTTGTTGTTTTCATGCAGGTTACCCTGAAAGCCAAACAGGTGAAAGATTCTGTTACATATACACCAGGTGTGTGCTTATGAAAATCACTGGGTTTGGGTGATAGCTGTGCCTTTCAGAGTCTGCTTTGCAGAGAGGTTTTTGCAACCTTGACTTACTTTGAGAAGAGAGAAGAACTGCTGGGTGTTCTGAGGGAACATTTCCCTTTAGCTATATCTTCCCAGGCTTTCTTAGTCCATTTACTGTGGGGTTTGTTAATTTGTTCAGGCGCTGCTCTCTTTGTTTTTGTCAGTGTGGGAATTTAGTAGCACTTCCCATAGATCAGATAAGCTCCTAATTGGCAAAGTTCATCACTGTGAATACCTTGATTTCTCTTCTTTTTTTTCTTATGCTGTCAGTCCAGAGGAGCTTTTTGTCCACTCAGCTGTTCCCAGAACCTTTAATCTGTGGGCAGTTCCCTGCTTGTTTGTGGGGTGTTTTACTTTTTCAGAAGTGTAACAGCAGTGCTTCTAACAGGTATCATTAGGCTCTCTGAGCTTAAAACACTGGCCCACAATTCCAAAAATTTCAAAGTCAACATGAATCTGCCGGATCACATAATCACCCAGCGAGACAGGGAGGAGGAAGTGGAGGAGGAGGGGAGCTACAGTCTTATACCAGAGCAGATGGATGTCCAAACAGATCCAAAGGAGACCAGTGCAAGCGACATGAGACACCGCAGACGAAAAATTGTCAAAGCACCTGAAATGGCTCTGCTGGCAGCAAAAGAGGCACCAGAAGAGAAGGGCAGAGGGAGACGTCAGAAAGATTTTGATAACGCTGAGCAAGAGGAAGAGAGTGATGATGAGAGCAGAAGAAGGGAGAAAAGCCGTGCACCAGAAGAACTGTGGACTCAAAATCAACAGAAACTTCTCGAAATGGCCTTGCAGCAGTATCCAAAGGGAACATCGGATCGCTGGGATAAAATAGCGAAATGTGTTCCTGGAAAAAGCAAGGTATGACTTGTTTTGACTGAACTATAGTATAAATTGAGGGGAAACGTATTTGCTACCAATTTATGATTACCTTAAGAATGAGGGTCCAGACAGAAAGGTGAGGCCTTTACTCGGCCTCTCAGTCTAGACTCAGGTGACCTAAAGAACATTACTGTCATGTTAGTTGTTTTATTTAAAACATTTTTTCATTTATTTCAGTTTAATACAGAAAATGTTGAAATAACTCCTGTTTAATTTAAAATACCTACCTCTCCTCTGCCTTTCAGATCTTCAATTGCAGCACAAATTAGATTTTAAAACAAATTTTGATTCAAAGTTAGTAACCAAATGTTGGTGAGCTGTTTTGCTTACGCTTTCACAATATCTTTCTCAACCCATCTCAGTGAACACACAAAATAAGTAATCCATCTGCAAGTGTTAAATGCTCAGTAATCTATCTAATGTTCTTTTTGTAAGTATGATCTTTTTAAAATAGCATTCATTGTCATTGATATAGATGGTCTGTGCTAGATCTCCTAATAGTTGTGATAGCTTAGTTTGCTTGCTTCAGCCATTGTAGCTGCAGAAAAGCTCTGTAGTATTTCTGCCAAACACAGTGTGAGGGAGCAGGAAGTGTGGTGGGGAAGGATTTGGGTGTTTCTCTGGCTCTGAAGGTGTTCCACAGTGTCTGGTGTCAGCAGGTGCTGCATCAGTGACCTTGAACAGTGACCTTGAAGGCTTGGCTTAACCTGCCTGCAGTGGGGCTCACACCAGAGTAACTGTTTTAAATAGATATTGTAATACAGCTGTTCAATAATTGCTCTTGCAGTCATTGTCAATAAGTACTGGGCAACTGTTTCTTGGGTTTGCTGTTCACACAGATAAATGAGCCAGTAAGAAATGTAAATTGCAAGTTCATTTGTCTAATTCCCTCATCACTAGATGTAGATTCCCCTTCTCAAGTTCAGTACACAACTTCAAAACAACAAAAAATCAACCAATCAACCAAGAAAAAAAAACCCATCAAAAAACCCACAACGAAAAACCACAAACAATAAAAAAAAAACCCACCACTCGAAAAAGCCCCCTACACAACCCCCAGAACCCAGCTCTTCTTCTAGAATAAGGTAGCATGTATAGAGTTAAAGTAATACTAAAATATCAACCTTTGAATAACACTTTTGTGTTTCCTTTCAGGAGGAGTGTATAGCAAGATACAAGTTGCTTGTTGAACTGGTACAAAAGAAAAAAATGGCTAAAAGCTGAATGTTGTGAGCAAGAAGACATGTAGCTCATCTTTGTCAAAATGGGGTTTTAAATCTCATATGCAGGAAACTGCATTTTTTGTACCTCAGTATTTCTATATGTCATGTGCCTTAGTAAAAGAAAATATTAATAAATCTTATACCATCTTACCTGGTTTGTGTGTTGAAGAATGAAGGTGTGTTTGTATTGAAGAGCTGCTTATGCAGATGTGTGATAATAATGTCTGAAAGTGAGCAGACCTTCAGGAAAACCCCCTCTGATAATCCCATACTGCATCTGGTAGGTTTGCAGCCAAGGGATACACAGTGTACAAATAACTTAGATTTGTTTTGAAAGAGAGAATTGACCTGAAATTAAGCAAGCACAAGAGTAATAGCACTCAAAATATATTTTTCTTTCTTGCACCTCTAAATCCAAGACCATATGCTTATAAACACCTTATTCTTAAAAACACCTGGTCATATTTTGAAATAAGTAGTATTTCTAGTATTAACTTCCACATATATCTATATGCACCTGCAATATAATACCTTCTTTTGCCAACCCTGCAGTGATAACACAGTGGTATTTGATAGCATTGTTAATTCAGTAAAGTTGAAATGGTTAAAAACACTGAAGGCCTTCATTTTTTAATTAGAAATTAAGAGATACAAGGTACTTCAGGACTACTTTTTAAGTACAGAATGGCTAACATTCTTGGGCTAAGAGTTCTCATATTTGGGAGGTGGTTGTATACCCTGGATTCAAGTTGAAGAATAGGTAATAAGGGTTATATTATTCCCTACTTGTAATTTTGTTTAGTATAACTTTTCCAGAATTATGAGAAGCTTAAAATGCTAGAATAAAGAGTACTTAATGGGCTGTAAATGACAGCAATAAATCAGAGCAGTGATCACAGTCTTTTACAAGAAACATTAAGAACTCGCATTTTTTTAAGCATTACCATTCAAATTGTGATTTAATACCAGGATTCTAAAATTTTTTTGAGCTTTAATTCAAAATCTGAATGAAAACTCAGAGGATCACGTATCTGAACTCAAAATCGAAACTTGGTGGCTGAAAGTCTCCATTAACTTCCAGCCATTTCCACTGCTGATTTCCCCAGTAACTACCAATTGTGCTCCTTCTGTCAGGTCAGCATTTCACAACATTTCATCCCATTCCCATAAAACTTTAAGGGCTAAGTATTTAGGGAATATAACAGTGTTCCATATATGTTCCTTTACCAACTGGAGCTTTGTTGGGGTTTTTTGTCTCATATTAAAAAAAAATCATAGTTGGTAGAAATGATGATATTTGGTAACATAGCCAGATACAAAATAATGCATCTAAATTTTTTTTCACAGAGAACTTCACAGCTTAACTGCATTGGAAATTAAACATATTTAGAAGCTATACGGTGATGTGGGTGCTAATCGATGGAACAGGAATTCTGTGCTACTATGAAGGAAGAATCTTAGTGAGATCAAGTGAGGTATTTTCAAGAGATATCAGGAAATCTTAACTTTCAAAAGCTTTTAGTCATCCCAAACATGCAATGATAGATGACTAGCTGTAAAGCAAGGTAATTGAAATGGCTGCAAAGAAAAGCTGCTAAAATGGTGAAGGGAATTGGTGAAAATTAATGGGTGGAGCTGGGGTAGAAGAACATGAGCAAATGGAGATGTCCTATTCATGAAAAAAATAGACTGGTAATGGGAATATTTCTGCAGTTTCAAAAAAAGAAAGCAAGTAATGGGAGAGTTTAGCCTGTGAGGAGAAGAGAGCCATCTTTCCTTTCCAGTCTGGATTTACAAGACTTTACCTGGGATGGTGTGCCTGGTTCAGTGTATCACACTCCGAGATGTAGAGCATCCAGAAGAGAGAATGATCCAGTGTTTGCAGTGCCTGATTTGCTAGGAAGGAATTGTTGGTATTTGCTCTAGACTAGAGGGAGACAAAAATCTTCCAGGTGTGTAAAAGGGAGCTTTGCAGTTGCGTGATCTCTGTTTCCCTGATATGATCGATATGGAACTGTTACAGATCGGCTGTGGCTGTGAAGAATGACAATGGGCTCAGTTTGGAGTGAGAAATAGCTTAGCTAGGTGTCAGGGCAAAAAAATCCAGTGGCAAATTTAACAATGACTTGGGAGGACTCTTGACACCTTTATTGCTGGAGATCTAAACTTAACGTGAGCACCTGCTCAAGACTGCCCACATCCCCACCGGGTGTGGCAATAGTCACACGCTGCCTCTCAACACCTTGCGCTCCCCTCCACCACAGCCCTTCTGGATGGGGGTCAAAGGAAGAAGGACAAGCACCACTGACTGGTAAGAATTTTTGTTTGTTTGTTTGTAAGACCATTCACACTGAGAAACTTGAAACAATGCTCCTGACAAATCCAGGTTACCTGAAAGAAGATGTTTAAGGATGGGCAAAGATTGTACCTTCTGTTCTGTCACACTTGTCAGGTTGAACACCTTAAGTGCTGGATGTGCTGCTTATGCCTGGATGGAAGGGAATTGATGGATTGCATCCTTACTGCTTAAAGACTGAACCCTCCTGAAAGCTGAGGCAAGCTGGCTGTGTAAGAGAAATGCATTGGCCTCTTGCATAGTGGCACTGCACTGGGAATTGGTGACAGGCCCAGCTGTCTCAGCCATCAAGAACTTGGAAGGTTTTGCATAGCACTGGTGGCTCATTTGGAAGGGAAGGGCTTGGACGGGGAGTGTGAGTGTGTGCCCTCCACCAGTGGATCTGATCTCTGCAACCAGATGCTCAGATCCCCAACTGGGAGCCATCCCTCCCAGAGCGAGGCAGTGAAGGGTTCGTCCAGGGCACATCCAGTCGTACTTCAGTTCATCAAGGGCCGAAGGAACTGGCACAGCCTTAGCTTTGGTGTTTGGTAGTGGGGAGGAAGGCAGCCTGGGTAAGAGTCTGAGACTTTCAGAGCCTCTCCCAGTCCTCTCCTGGGGTTGGCAGGTCTGTTGTGGATGATGACACAGCCCTATTACCAGTGCCTTCAGTCTGTGGTGACTGAGGTCAGACATGATGCTCACTGGAGAAGTGGAAGACCGTAGCTGGGCTTTGTTTTCTCATGGGTCTGTTACCCAACACCAGAGCTTGTTTTTCTAAAACTTTCTGTCCATGAAAACGAAGGTCACTCAAGGCTTGGGGTTTAAGCAACTTCTTCCAACTTTTGTTGTAGCAGAGAATGCACATTTCCTTTAAGTAATGTTAATATTTGCCTGCTAGCAAAATGTATTTTCTTTCCTGGGCGGTTTTGAGCTGTAGCACAACAGTTCCTTTGCACCACAACTTTGTGTTAGTCCTAGAGAGTCTGTGCTGTAGGTTCTACACTCTGACTTGCACCTAAATGTGTCAGGTCTGAGCCTACTTTGAGGGTCTTTGCTCGTGTCTGCTGCTGGGATGGGCAGACCACTATGGAAAGGAGCATTTGGAGCAGATGAGACAGGGAGGGCAATATTCCCTTACCATGCTGAGGATACAGTGCCAAGCTGAAGGATCCTGACAACCATACAGAAGTAAGTAGAATATGACTGAGATGCCATGAAGGTTAATGGTGCTCTCATTTAAGCTGTTTAGTTCTAGAGGAAAGACCAGCAGATGCTGTTCTGCAGTGTCCTTTTGTAAATGTAGATGTTTGGACTATATTACTCTCAACTTTGTAGTTCTCAGGTGTTTGAACTAATTAAAAAAAAAAAAAAAAGATGGAAGATGTTTTAGGAAAGATTTTGCAATGTGACCTCTTTGTGAGGTGACAGGGCCTGAAAACAACAGGAACACTGAAGAGTTCTCCTTTAGGCAGACTCAGCAGTAAGGTGAGCAGCTTATGAAAAACAGGCATCAGAAAACTGGTCAGTTAAATGTCACACAGAGCTACTGCTGAAAGAGTTGCTCCTGCTAACACAGCTTGAATGGATAAAGTTGATAAAAGCAGGATTTCAGATGCTGTAGGCTGTCCAGAATTAGTTGGCTTCTGTAAGCCATGAGGTTTGTTGTCATTGTTCAGTGAAGTGGGGTTTTGGTGAAAAATCATCTGAAGCAGCACCTTTAGTCTGTGCTGCTTTCGTGACACTGAGCCCAGAGCACTTCCCAGGACAGAAGAGCTCAGCAACTTGGCTGCCAGGGACCTGCAGAGGGGCTTGGGCTGCTTTGGCATCCAAGGCATTCCACAGGGACAGCACTGTGGGCTTTAGTGGACTGGAGCCAAATCAGCCACAGACCATCATCTTTGATGTCAGGACCTGCAAAATCACTGAAACAAGGTTGGTTTTGACTGCATCTGGCCCTCATGTGAATTTGGCTTTGATGTGGTCTCTTTCTTTAAAGGGCTGGTGAATTGAATTTTTGTTTGCATGTCAGAACTGTCCTTTTCATTATTTCCTTGCTGCTTCTTGTTGGTCCACCAGGACTGTGGTACTGTAAACCACCCATTGCTGTCTTGGGCTTCTGGCACCAATCTCTTGGCAATTTCACAAGTATTTCTAACTTTGCCCCTTCACACTTCTCTTAGCAGGAGACAGGTACCAGAGTTTAGGCAGTCCCTTTCCAATAAAATAAATAACTGAGGAAAGGCAGGACTTAGCCCTTTCACTGATTCCTTGCTCCAGTTGGAGCAAGGTGACTTACTGACACTGCCTTAAAGGTTTTTGGCTTTGGCTTAAGTCCATGAATAAAGCAGCAGTCCATGGCTCCAGGAGAAGTGGCACTCAGGATTCCTTGGAGGCCTTGTGCCAGGGGCAGATTGGGCTTTTCTTCCCCCTCCTCTCCAGGTCTGGCAGTACCATGTGTAACTTTGGGACCTGGCCTTCTGTGCTCTGTAGTCTCCGTTCTCAGCATCGACCAACAGCCAGTGCTCAACAGGGCCAGAACACTGACAGCTCCTGAGCTCTGGACCATGTACAGGTTTAATCAGTAGCAATGCTGAAGCCTCCTGAACCTCTTCACCTCAAAGCATAAAAGAGTCATCAACTACCCCCAAAGTGTCAGGAGGTATTCTAGTCCTGGGGAGGGTGGGAGCAAGTGCTGCCCGTTTGCTGTGCCAGATGTTTCATATTTCCCAGCTTAGCTCTGAGCTTGTTCATTTACCAATCTTCTTTCAGATTCCAGTTTTCCCCATTGGAAAATAAAAACATTCAGTACTTAGGCCTTGAGCAGATGGAACAACATTCAAATAGCACAGGTCACAGCAACACCATCTTCCTGCTGCTAGTCCCAGAAGCTGCTCTGAGCCTCAGGCTGCCCCTGACGAGAGGGGCTAAAAATTGTGAGGAAGCCATAATGCATCTCTTGTCTGCTAACCCCTGAGTAGCACAAGCCTCACATTTTATCTTCACATGCCTGTCCAGGAAGGGTCAAGTTCTCTTTGCTTCCTGGGAAAGAAAAACCCAGTATTTAGCTATTTACCAGCCTTCCCATGGACAATAAGCAAAAGCCATGGACAAAACCACTGTGCTGGTTTTACAGAAAGTACAGTGCAAAGGTTACAGCAACAGCCTCGGCCTCGCTCCCCTCACACCCAGGTGCAGATAACGAACCGTCCCCTCCCCACTGAGCTCCCGCCAAGTTACATCAGAACCAACTGGAGCCGTTGGACAAGAGCCGCTGCTCCAGTGATTCCAGTCATTCCTCGCAGAAGGGTGAAAGCAAAAAACTGGCATCAGACCCAGGGCTGCAATGAGCATTTCTGCCCAGTAAGCAGAAATATCCCTGGACAGTTTTTCAGCTACATCAGTGTCTCTTGAAAGCAAAAATATACATGAAAAATATTTTTTGAAACTTCTTGTAATCAAATTTAGTAGCCATGTGCAAATGAAATCCTTCCTCTCGTGTGATGTTAATAAAAATATTCCATTCTTCTACAAGACTCACTTTCACACAAGTCATATACAATGATAAACATTATTAAAGTTTATTAACAAAAGCTTTGTACATATCTTTTCATACACTTGGAATTTTACATCTAGTCAAAATAACAGCACATTTCCATCTTACCTTTTGTACAAATTGTTACAGAATATCCACCAGTGGGGCGAGTAAGTAAAATAAACCACTGGTTTACTTTTGTAAAGTATCTACAAAAGTGATTTGTGACATTTTTAAAAAATTCCCCCGAACATATAAAAATAAATTATTTTTATTTTTTCAATTAAATCTACTAATTAGAAATATTACAAATCAAAATATCAATGTTTTCTTATGAATTCTTCACAATACAAAACAGAGTCACAAAACTTTATTTACAGAAATGAGGTAAGAACTGTGCAATGTTTAACTAAGAAACATATTGCAGAATTAACATGTTCTTCCACATAAGTACACAGTGGAGGTCTAATTACAGCTGGGTCTTTTCCGCTAATAATTCCCACCTCACTCTTGATTAGTGGTCATTACCCCCATTTAAACTGTCCTTCACCACCCTGCATAGACTCGCCACGAGATCAGCAACTGCCGGAAGTGTTGTAACACAAGTTCACCCGTTTCAACCACTGGGAGATTTTAGTGGGAAATGGTAACTCACTTTTTTGGTAATTTATTAGTGAAAAGTGACCCAGGTAATAATCTGCCTGAGCTCTCTACAGTGGTATAAACACCTCTAGGAAAGGCAGAACAAGGCTGCTGGTGCAAGACAGAATATTCCTGCTGCTAACAAGGACACGTCTAGTGCATGATCAGCTGTTTGCAGCCATTTCAACAAAATGGAGGTAGCAACAGGCACTTGGTTTAGGCCAAACACTACACAAACTTCTTCCAGTGTGGCCTTTTCATCTGGTAAGAAAACTTTGTCACTGGAACCAAACCGGTTCCTTTAAAAACTTCAGAACTCTAAAACCTACACCAAAATTAATAAACTTTGGATTCCATACAGTAATTCTTACTCAAGAAAAACTCCAACTATACAACAATAGGAATCTAAAGGAATAAAAAGTTCAGAAGTCAATTCCCTTATGAGTCAGGTTTCAAAACAGGTGTGTGAAAAAAGAAACGATGAACAGCAAGTCCCAGCTGCCATTAGAAGCTCAGTCTAAAAGGATCTATTAAAACTGCAGCAGCAGATCAGATGGGCTGGGGTTGGGCTGGTAAAACTACTGCTCTGAAACCAAAGCAACGCCTCACTGCAGACAGTTTGTAGCCTTTAAATCTGTGAGATTAGGATTGAAGAGTCAAGTGTATGTTCTTCCATGGTTGAATTTGTACTTAGTACCATCATATTGACAAAATAATTATTATTTGCAGAGTTTTATCTACTTCACAGTCTGAGACATTAAAAAGTACATCCATTTTAGTGCAACAAGAAAGCAAATGAAAGCCTACCAAAAATATCCTTATGAAAATTATTAACCTCTTGCTGTGCAGTAAGAGTTCCTTGTTGCTCTTTTTCAGTCTGCAGAAAGGGAACCCGCAGTTTGCAGCCACATGAAGTGCTCTAACAGCAGGACGTGCAGGGCTCAAGTGTCATTCAAATGTCAACTCTTCTCTGACGCAACTGGTCCAGTTTTATCATTGAGCCTCTGTGTAAGAGAAAATACTTCTAAAAATCAGATTATAACATACAGAGCTAAGTAAAATTCAATTCATAAATATGACAAAGCAGTTGAGGTACATTCACTAGAGCCATATAAAGAGTAACTTCTGCACTGTAAAAAATAATCATGTATTGTAGAATAAAAAGTGGGAAAGGAAAGAATAATTAAAGGAATATGTCTGTATTGAAGCAACTAATGCTAAGGTCATGACAGCCAGCATTAGAAAACACCAACTCTGCTTCTACTTTTGTTCCAAAAAGAGTGGCTATTCCTGGCCATGGGTCTCTCTAGAACTGCAAGATAGTTAAGAGAAACACCAGGTGACATGTGCTACATTGGCCCACTGGAGAGGGCTGAAATCTACCGTTCCCCATCAGAACAAATACAATTTTCAACTTGCCCCATCACAATTCTTTCTTTCATATATTGCTACAAAGACATTTCCTGCAAGTATTGAACAGGACTGAGCAAAAATCTCATCTCATTCACTGAGCATTCAGAAATGCCTGAAAACCTGTTTCAACTGCAAATGATATTTGAACAGTTGAACTCTGGCAAATAGAGAATTTGTTAAAAACAGTTCAACAATCTGTGCAACCTGTCTCAATTCTAGTCTTTAAGAAAAATCAATTTCAAAGAAATTTTTGTAAGGCTTTTGTTTGAAATATGTTCTTTCTCGGAATTATTTACAGCTAACTGTTAACATAAACAAAAACTATAATGGCATATCTGTAAAAATACAGTGCACTGTACAGACCCAGTAATGGCCATTAAAAAAAATCAAAATAAGATCACAGAGAATATTTTGCTTGGATGTACACCAAATATAGGGTCTTAATTCCATTCACTACTAATTTTTGGAAGATGAGGGGAGATGAGTTTTAAACATATGAGAACAAACTGTGAACATTTCTGAATGAAGGCAAGGCCTGGAGCCAACCCCTGTGCCAACACATTTGCTGTGACAGTGACCCAGAGAACGGGGCCCAACTGCAGCAACCGTTCGCGGCCGCAGTGTCACAACTGCCCAAACCCCAAAGTGATAATGAGCCTGCACAAAGATAAACAAAAGTGAGTGCTCACAATTTTGAATGGAATGGAGCTGTTTCCAGGAAAAATTCATCATTTAATGTGGTTTGTGTCTCACCTGCTTTCTGGAAGTACCACAGAAGCCCAGCCCAAGTCCTCCACCACAGTGCTCCTCAAGTAGCACGAGGATTTGGGAGTGGGGAACAGAGAGGGGACTCACATTTAACCCAAACTCTCCCCACCTGCTCTTGCAGACAAGCTTCCCTTTCTTCTCTACCACTTGCTGTCTTCTCCAAGGAATGCTGAAACTTTGTCTTCCTGCTCTATTCATCCCTTGTTTTTCCAAGTTTCATATGCTCCTTCCTTTATCCTCTCATCTTAATTGTATGACCCTTAGAGAATGAAGCCTATTCTTTGACTTCCTGAAGAAAGAATTCTTGTCTTCGGGATGGAGATTATGGGCAAATACTAAAGATAATGGAACATCTTGGCCAGAAAAATGTGTCTTGTTTCTTTATCTGTCTAGGAAAGGTTTTATTATTCTATGAAGCAGAAGAGCTGCTCAGCCCAATGTACAGCCTCCTTTTCCCAGCCAGAACCAAGAGGCACAAAGCCCATTCTCCTAACACATATTCCACCTTCCCAGCAATGGGCTTCCTCACCTCTCAAGTCATCAGCTAATCCCCACAGCACCACAAGGCCTGAGGCCTGGCCAAGGCAAACTTGCCAGTGAGGTGGTAAAAGGAACAACCCACAAAACAGTGGACACAATGCTGGGGAAGAAGCAGGGTGAGGAGGACCAGGGCTGCAGTTGTAATTACAAGAGGAAGGCAAGGGTCACTGGACTGGTGTCCTGATCCAGGGAAGCAAGAGTGTGCAGCAGACATTTTGGTGTGACTACCAGTTCAGAGAGTTCTGAGCCTCATTTAAGTGCAGCCCAAGGCTCAAGAAAAAGAAAATAAAGAAAAGACAAAAAATCCACCATCTTTGATTTGTGAATACAGGTACATAACCTGTTTCTTATCTTTTAGTTACCTCCTGGAGGTATGGCATTGAAAGCAAGGTGAGAAGTATACTTACTGTCACCTTCTGAGCTGCGTTATCTCCATGAATTGTAAGGAATGGGTTGGTAGCAGCTGCATTAAGTGGTGAGGCCTGTGTGCCTGAAAGTAAGTTGTTTATGGGTATCTGTGCTCCTCCAGTAATCTGCAATTGCTGTACTTCAGACTGATGGTGTTGGTGATGGTGATGTTGTTGCTGTACTAATTGATACAAAAGGGCCTGATGTTGTTCCTTGAGTAATATGAGGAGAGGGAGGAGGAAGAAAAAAAAAATTCAATAATTAGTTGCTGAAAAATAGCTCCTCCCTGGGTTCCTGCTTATCCAGCTCTTCAGTCAGTGCAACCCTTACACTAATCCCAGCTAATTTAGGTTACACTAATGAAGTTCCATGAGACTGCAGGAAAGGAAAGAAAGTTCCTGTCAAAATTCCTGAAATCAGTAGCTCAGCAGAAGTTCAGCTAAGCCTGCTGGCTTCATCAGGCCTCTGTCAGAACAAACATACCTGAGAAGGCCATGTACTAAAACTACACAATTAACAATACAAATAGCTAAACCAGTTACCTAATGGCCTATATGAATACTGCAAGCAGAGCTAAGACAGCTCATGAGATGATATCCAAAAATCTTTTGCTAGTGTTCTAGTGGAATCAGAGATAGCTCAGAATATTGTTAGAATCCACACATGGTCCCAAACTCTGCTGCCCACAGCTGATGCTGAGAGAGACAAGACTCCATGTCCACACAGGCCAAAATGGAACTGAAGGCACTAGGGAATGATTCTTCCAGCCATATACATAGCCCAGTAATATCCTACCATTTTACATGACTATCATCCAAAAAAGGCTGAAGCGACTGAAAGACTAAAATACTATCAAAGCCTTTAATATCAAGTTAAATGCATTACTATTATTTATATTAAGTTGAGGAGTTTATCCATGCCTTAGAATACAACAGAGGAATAAATCATAATTAACTGAAAAACTTACTGATGTGAGTTGCTGGGTACTTAGTAATTGCTGAAATTGCTGGTGCTGTTGATGGAGTAATAGTTGTCTCTGTTGGTCAGAAAGCAATCCTAGTCCCGAGGCACTGTAGGGTTTGACAGGGTAATACTGTGGTTTATATGGAAGTATGGGAACTTTTTACTTCAGCTTTCCATTAAAAAGATTTACACAAACAGACAGGCCCTATTTAGCATTTGATTTCATACTGCAAATATTGTCTGACTGTCCACCAGCAATTCCTGACACCACCCCCAAGTCTCACTTATGCTCATTTATGCTGAGCAACTGCAACATCTTGCTTGTAACATCTGCCCCCTGCACGTTATTTGAAACTCAGATAACAATTACCAATTACAAAGCATTTTTTCAAATACTTTATACAGAAAGGCCAGATTTTATATTACAAGACAGCTCTTGCCAACCTTTAACACTTAGTTACCAAGCATTTACTTTGCCTTGGTTTCCTTCTAATTCCCATCTTTTGTGTCATTCAAATCACTCCTACTGCCCACACCTTGTCTGTAATTTCACAAACACCTTCAGCCTTGCAGGGAGCCAAGGAATGCTGTCATGGAATGAAGCTGCCTCTGCTTTTGCCAACTACTTTGCTCCCAGTCCCTGTTTTCATGCCTACATATAATTGTCTGCAAATATTTAGGAAACTGGGCAGGGAATAGATCCAGCTGACACCTAGGCTGTAAATAAAGGGTTTCTTCAGCTATACCAGTTTACTGCAAGACCAACAGCATGAACGAGGGTGTGTTGGGAACAGAAGACCAGGAAGACAGCTGGATTTACTCTTTCAGTACAGTGTTAGCTTTTACTAGTTTAAAACACCCATTAAAATATTAAGGTGTAGTTTCATGATAGGTTTATCCTGCTGTTGAAAAATTAAGTACTTCCCTTTCAGCTGTACATTTCTGTCTCCTCCTCTCATACTGCGTCTTGCACAATGGGGTGCAACCTGTGGGAACTGAGCTGAAACTTAAACCAATACAAAACACAATGACAGATTCTCTGTTAATGTAGATGAGGTCACTGTGTGATGCAGAAGTTCTAGTAAGGAGGAGTGCATAGGATGACAGGATTGCTTGTTGGGATTGGTAGTAAGGAATTATGCACTTAAATCAGTCACAAATCCACACCATTAGGCTACAATCAGGTAGCTCCTCAAGGCATAATATTTATCTTGCATTTTCACAGCAGCCAGCAAACTGCAGCCCAACTCTGCTGTAATTTGACTTTGTATTAACCAGCCAATATGAAAATACCCAAAGCCTCACCATTCTCTCCCAATGGGACAGGGCAAGCCACGTATAAACATTGTCTCATACTTTGTTGCATGGTCTCAGCACTATGGGACACACCTGGTGGGCTGCACTTCTTATTTCCTAAGGGGAAAGGGAAGCCTATGTCAATGGGAAGTTTATGGGGCTGGATGGAATCTACCCAAGGCTACTGAGGGAGCTGATGGAAATGCTCACAGAGACACTTTCAAACATTTTCCAGCAGCCCTGGCTGACTGGGATCTCGAGATCCCAGCTGATAAGAAGATAGCGAATGTGATGCCTGTCTAGAAGAAGGGCTGGAAGGAGGATCTGGGTATGAGGCCTTGGCAGTCTGACCTCTGTGCCAGGGATGGTCATGGAGCAGATCCTCCTGTGTGCCGTGACACAGCATGTGCAGGACAACCAGAGGATGAGGCCCAGCCAGCCGGGTTTGTGAAAGGCAGGTCCTGCTTGATTGACCTGATCTCCTGTGACAAGGTGACTTGTTTGGTGGGTGAGGGAAAGGCTGAGAATGCATCTACCTGGACTTAGATAAAGCCTTTCATACTACTTTCTACCGTATTCCAACTAGTATTACCATTATTTCCTTCTTCTCTTTTTACCTCACTTTTTCTGTACTCTTCTATACTGGAATCAATCTTCTCTGCTTTTTTTGTTGTTTTTTTTTTTTTCATTCTTTTATCCCATTCTTTCTTTTTTCCCCAGATCATGTTTTACCTTTGCACTTCCTTTTTCTGCTGTTGTTCTCCCTTCTCTTTAATCGCTCTGCCTGCCTCTCTTGCTCTGCATTGGCACTTGAAAGAAAATACCCTCAGTCAGCAGCTGAGATCTCAGTGTCTAGAAACAAAACCCAACTGCAGAGGACAAAATGCTGCAGCTCCCAAGCTTCCCAGAAGAGACAGTCCACTGGATTTCACCACAGAGCTTTCTCTAAACCAGATCAGCTTGGAATGTAAATTTAATCCATTTTAGCTTCTCATTAAAATGTACATGATCAGTCTGAAACTCTCCATCCCACAGTCTTCTCTGGTTGCGAGAATGTAAAGAAACAATCCTATCTCTTTCCTCAAATCACTTAATCTCCCAGTTGCTGGCAATCTGTATTAAGCCATCTTTTTTCCCAGGAAAGGATCAAGTATTTTTCTCTGCCAAATGAATGTGGGTTCTTTTACCTACAACTTGAAACTCCCTCCAACAACAGCGTGCAAATCAGTGTTTTCTCACCTCCCTGTGTCCCACAGAGTTCATATGAATAAGGACAATGTGCATAAAGAAGTCTGCATGTATTGGGGAACACTGCCTATTTTTCACATTAAACTGTTGGAACAGATTCTGAAGCTTGGGAAGTTACTGTAACAAGCATCTTACAGGAACATCTGGCAAGTCTTTTAAAATTACGGAACAATACCCTGAAGTTAGAAAGCAGGGCTGAGTTCTCATGTGGCTTTCCAACATGTTGCCAATACTGATTTAAACCACCTCCAAACTTGACCCCCACCACACAATCTAACCAGGGTCAGAGAGCTCACATCACCACAGCACCAAACCTTCAGGCCTGCCTGTGCTTGGTACCATTCAACCTTCCCACCAGGGCAGTTCGAAGAGCAGGGATACCTTGGGAAATTTAACATTAAAGAAACAGTCAACTAGTTACCACTGAAGCAGCACTGAACTCAAGCCTGGCAGGTGTCCCATACAGTTCCAGAACTAATAATTTCAACCAGTGGAAAGTATTTTTTTTGTCTACTTTTTTTCCTTCCTTCAAAATCATCCCAGAGCCTCTTTGCACCTTAGTTCCCATAACAAAACGTTTTTTTCATATTTTCCTCTAAAGCATTTGTAATGGGACCAACAGGAATGAGGAATGCACATGTCATTACCAGAATCATATTAGCACTAACTAACATTACTGAACTTTTCCCTTCTAAACATACAACCAGAAATACTGAAAACTCAGAGAAAATGAGGATAATTGTGAAACACCTCAAAAGGAACAGGGCTTGGGAAATAATGTGGATGAGCTCAAAGCAGAGAATTGTGTGAGAAGTGCACTTTTAAATTTAATAGAAACATTAATTTTAAATTAGTACTATTGAGGGAGCAGTGCAGAAAGAGATCAGGCCATAACAGAAAAAAGAAGTGGAAGTGCTGACAGACTTGTACAACATAAGCTTGTTGTTGTAGCAGAAAATAGGGAGTCACTGGGAGTATTCCAAACTCTACTAAAGGTTAGAATGAGAGCTTAAGAACAGGATACTAGCTGCAGTATTTTGCATGAATTGGAGTATTCTACTACTAGGCTAAGAGTTACAGCAGTTAAGATGGATATTAAAAAAGAAACAAAAGAACTTCTGCAATACAAAGAATCAGAAGCAAATAATCTGAGTATAAACAAAGTCATTTGAGAAAACAGTGGCATGACTGGTATTTAGCATAACTGATATAGTCTGGCAGTACCTGAAAGTGGAAAGCATTATGCAACTGGTTAATATGATTGATCTTGTCTAGTATTTCTCACTCTCTCACACTTTTGGGGAGAGTAACACAAAGTTTTTGTGTTTTTCGCAAACCGCTGATACTCAAAAAAGAAGAAAACTTTTCATTAACAGAATGTCTTTTGTTTAACCTATGAAACCTCATGTTCACATATGATATAAACTATGAAAAATACAGGCTCCTCAGCAAAAACATAATGACGCATGCAAACAACAGGATACACTTGGAAGTATCAGATTTTATGAGCCTACTGAAGCAATACCACACAATGGATACAGTACACTAATATTCAGGAGCTGCCAAACCAACAGCAAGCAAAGAAAGTGGAAAAGGAAGCTAGGAAATTAGGGATCCCTTGCGTCATTCCAATCACGTATGTCTTTTTTTGATGGATAATCCACCATAATCTCCAAAAATAAACTCTACTTACAGACAAGTAATCCACTCCCTATTTACAGGCACTTCTTTCTACATAGAACTGTAGTTCTCCTTCCTAAGTGAAGGACAGGACAAGGGGTGTGGGGGAATGGCGAGAGAGAGCTGGCCCAGGCTCTGCTCTATCCCAAAATCCTTCCAGACCAAGAAGTCCATTCCTCCTCCTGGAAAGCAGCTGTCTCCTTTTGTTACCCATTTGCCTTGCAGCTCAAGCAGCAGCAGTTAATGCTACTGAAGGTACCTGGCTTTGGTGAAGGGCTGTTAGGAATACTCACAAATGAATCTTTTTATGCATTTAGAAATCCTTAGGAACACTACTTGAAAAACTGATTTGATTGGGTTTGGAGTCAGTGCAGGCAACTGAAAACACCATGCAACTGTATTACAACTCTGGATAGTTCTGCCTGTTACATCTTGAATTACACGACCATATACCCTTTACTTCCTTCTCCTCCTCCCCCCTTCTTACTGCAACAAATGGTAGCTTTTCCAGCACTCCTTTAATCCTGAAAGAACAATTGGTAGGACAAAGAATATTGTTTTCTGAACTAAAAAAAGGAGCTGAAGCACATTTACATAATTACATTTGTTTGGGAATGTGACTTGATTAAAAAACAGGAATCCACTAGGATTCCCAAAAGCTCCAGAGAAAACATCTTTTCTCTAACTTGACTATCTGTGCTTCCACTAAATGCCTCCTCACTTTCATTCATAGACCAGGAGCAAAACTTACTTGGACAATTATAGGCTAAGGAAGAAACAGTATATTTGAAGTAAGACAAAAAAACCCAGTAACCTGAAGAACAGCAGGCACTATGAGGAAAAACATAAAATCAGTGAATTCTTACCTGTTATTTAGCGTGGTTGGCAGAGGATGCGTTGCATTGGGTGGCACGGTTGCATGAGTGAGAGAAGGGTTCTGTGATATTGTTGCTGGGGTCTGAATTACCCCATTTAAAGCCCCTACAATTCCATTGATTGCCAGCTGGCTGGCTGGCAGTGCTCCAATTATTCCACCCACACCCGGCACTGCAGGAATGGTGGAGGTTACAGTCTGCATACCACTAGCCAGTGCCCCCACTGTCACACCATTGACCTGCTGAACTCCGGGGACTCCCGAGCCTTGCTGGGCCGGACTCTGCCCAGCAGGTGGTGGAGTGGAAAGCGCTGATGAACTGCTGGTGCTTTGTCCGCTGGAGGTTATCTCCTGGTGTCAAAACAAACAACAAAGCCCCCTCAGCTGCATAAAATTTCACCTAACACCACAGTGCAAGGACTGGGATGAGTTAACTTGTAACAAGTTTAGGTTTAGAAGAAAGAAATAAAAATTACCTGATTTAATACAGGAAGAGAATTGTCCGGTAAAAAACTGTTTCCCAGATGAGGGCTTTTACTGCTGTTCAAGGAATCAGTGCTAGGTGCTAAAGTAATTATTTCAAAAAACATACAGTGGTTAAATTTCTGTAACATGCAAAAAAATCCAGGATAATTATTTCAAAATTATGACAAAGCTAAACATAGAAAATGTAAAGTCAACTTTAAAATAATTGCTGAATAGTAAAATATTAACTAAGTAACTGGTGAATCAATAGATTCAAACCAATGTGCTCCAAACTGAAGTAAAAGAGAAACTGCACTGAAAAAAGTAGTAATGGTTCAGAAAAATAAACCAATTGATGTTTAAACATTTAACACATCAGCAAATACTTGGTCTATATTCATCCTACATTTATATTCATCTCTCATCAATGGCATGTGTGGATGAAATAGATATTTCATGTAAATACACGTTCAAATTACTTTGACACTTTAATAATCCCCTCTACTTACGTGCTTGTACTGGAAAGGCATGTACTTGATGAGAAGGGCTGGGATTTGAAGTTATTGTTGGAAAGGGCACCGAAAGCTGTGCATTGAGAAGCTGAAGTCGCTCCTTCTTTGCGGTCAGATTCTTTATCTGTTCTTCCAACCGCCTATTTTCAACTTGAAGTTGGTGTAATGATTTAAGCATTCCTAAAACTAAGATAAAAATGCACACGTTACATTCCACAGCCACATTCAACGAACGAATAACACCTTCATTCAGTTTTAATTTCTGCATTACATTAAGACTAGCATATATGTGAAAATATAAAATTATTACAGATGTCTGAATTTTAGTGGAAAGATTTAAGATCAGTTTTGTGTAATTTAAAGCGCAGAAAAAAGTTTACAGTGTGTTGTGATGGTAATTTTGGAATACCTCTACATCCTGGCTTAAATACTGATGAAGTAGTATCATTAGGGCCAGCATACATTTTAAGCAAACAGCAGTACATGATAACTTAGCCTCAAATCAGAATACAAAAGTAATAGTATTTTAGTAGCACAGCATAGTTGGGATAAATCCAGTTCAGCTGCAGTATTAGGAACTGTAAACCTTATAAAACAGAGAAGTTTGACAAGAATATGCTCAACTAACAGCACAAGCAACCAATAGCATTTATATAAAAACAATCAAATTTATGAAAAGGGAGTTTTTCTGATTTAATTACTTGTACAGTGAATCATAAACCTATAGAAACAATGAAAAAAAAAGAAGTCCTCCAACGTGAAGTTGTCCCAGCGCACCTTGGCGGGAGCTGCGAGCAGCGATCTCGGAATCCCCCAGCAGGGAGCACTCTGTGAGCACCGCACTTACCCCCTGCGTTTTGCGTAACGAGGGTATCACCTTCTCTACTGACCTGATTTTTACCAAGCACAGTTTTTTCAAACTCCCATTTGGTTTCAGAACTTGGATTTCCCAACTGGTACTAAAGCATGACTGTAAAGCCACAGGGATAGCCTCCTTTTTTTTTTCTGCCTTTTTTTTTTTTTTTTTTTTTTTTTTTTAAATTCTAAATTGTATTTGTTTAACATGACCTCTGGGCCTACTACAGACATAAGTCTACTGGTATAGGCACATCTGGTCATTTCCCAAGGATTTAGCTTTTATCCCTCCTCTTCAAGAACATACAAAGGAACCCTCAGTGAGCTCAAATGAGATGCAATAAGACTTAGCTAAACCTGTCCTCCAGCTATCATGTTTAAAGGATTATCCCTGCATGAATTTCCTCACAATTAGCATTTTTGTCAGGATNTTTTTTTTTTTTTTTTTTAAATTCTAAATTGTATTTGTTTAACATGACCTCTGGGCCTACTACAGACATAAGTCTACTGGTATAGGCACATCTGGTCATTTCCCAAGGATTTAGCTTTTATCCCTCCTCTTCAAGAACATACAAAGGAACCCTCAGTGAGCTCAAATGAGATGCAATAAGACTTAGCTAAACCTGTCCTCCAGCTATCATGTTTAAAGGATTATCCCTGCATGAATTTCCTCACAATTAGCATTTTTGTCAGGATACCATTCATAAAAATACTAACTAGATACCTCTTTACACTACCAATGAGAAGAAGAATGTGTTCAATAAAATATAACACAAACCATAACCTAGAATAAAATAAATTTTTTAACATATTCAGTGATTGTCTTTGATACTGATACATTGTTGAATATGGAGATCCACGTGATCTACTGATCACTTATGCTTTTAACATATTCATTCTTGGACTATTCCACTCTATTAAACATAACCTGAGAAAATAATAATTTGCTTGCTTTGGGAACTCACAAGAAAGGCAGAACATAATAAAGACATGAAAACCCAGTAGGACACCTGACTAACATCTGTAAATATTTTCTTTTCAAACAGCAACAGAAGTAGGCAATTCAGATTTAAAAATAAAAAATAGAACAATGACAAATTATTATGCCAATCTATGTCATACAATATAAAGAAAAATGGGGAACTGTACTACATATTTACAGCAGTGGATCTAAGACTTCAGAATTGTTTTCCAAACTCTGCACTGGACCTGTAAGTTAATTCCTTTTGCATGACAAAATATCCCCATCTATAAAAATGTAGATAGTCATAGAGAAGTCTTTTGTAATCCACTGATGCCATGTGCTGCACTAAGAACTATGCTAGAACTGTACATTACAGTTATATTTTAATTCACAGCAGAAAATAAATTTTATTAAAATTCTTGGACAAGCACAGAACAGCAGTTCCGAGTAACAGTTGGCAAAAGTCATAATAAACAGACTGTGAGTACTTACTGTCACTGGGGGTGCCTTGCTCTAATAAAAATTGTTGTCCTTCACTCCATTGCCTCTCAAGAAGCTGTTCTATGCTGGCTGCTACTGGGGGCAAATTTTCCCCACAACCGTTCCCTGATTGATCATAGCGAATCTGCAAGTTGCTCACAGGGGATCTGCTGAAAATATTGCAATTTATTGTTTAAAGAAAAGGATGAAAGGAAATGTATTAGAAAAACGCTGTTGAAATTTCTTATCTTATATCAGCTCTTAGCACCTACATATCTTATGCTTCCAAGACTAAGTTAATTCATCAAAATCACTAAGAACTCCTGGTTCTCACTGCCAGGGCTTTAATAAAAGAAAGACATATTATTACAGTGTGAGAATTTATACTGAGAAAGCACATAACCTCTTCCTGCATACAGACTAACATGATAGTAACTGACAAATAGCATTGAATTAAATTATACAACACACACTTCTACAGCAGGAAACCATTATATATGGATACACAGGGCATCGACTTTGGGGGCAAAAAAAACAACCCACACCAAACTTCAAACCTTTCCCTGAGAAAACTGGGAAAAATAAAACCAGTTTTTTAAAAGCATCACACAGAAAGGCCATATATAATTCCACTGACTAACTTGTTCTTAAAACAGTCATGTAAACCTGGACTTTTCAGGGACTACATGAAAATATTATTTCACAAGGGAAGCAATGAAAGTTCGAAGTTATCCTCTGCCTGTTCTGTGAACACTTAATATACCTCCTTTTTTACTCATGATCACACACAGTTCAAAGAATAATCCCCTTGCCACATGTCTTTCCTCATTCAGGAGAAAATTAAATATTCAGCACACAGCCACTGAGAAAGCTGGCTACCTCTCTCAGGCCCTAGGAGAAGGCTTCTTTTGCGTTGGATGGGGCACAATTTAACTTGTGAGCAAAGCCAGATGTTCGGTGTATTTCTGACTCAGGTTTCTGGTCTCATGTGTGTACGGTCCCATTCCTCCTACAGGACCAACACCAAAGCCCGCTAAAAGCTGCTTCTTGGTTTTGTTGTTGGTTGGCTGGGGGGGTTAATCAATTCCAGTGAGCTCAGATTCTCAGGTATTAGTTATTACTGTAAGCAATTGGTGCCATCATGGGATCACAGCCATGTTCCACCCATAGTGCAGACTTACCATCAAGATCACCACAGTCCCAGTACAGGACAACACAGAGAACTCAGGAAATCAGTGTGTTAATTATGATTACCGTAATAAGCAGTGGTCACAGCACATTAGCTACCTAATGACTGTCGAGCATTTTGTAGGCACCAGAGCAAAGCGATTTTTACGAGAAAAGGTTTAAAGTAGGTGACTTAAGAGCTCTGTTAAGTATTTATAAATAGCTCCTTTTTTGCATACAGGAAGAAAGGAAAGCACTTGTTAAAACGAAAAGCCCTGATGAATGGGTAACCAAGGTAGTGTTTTTTGACAAGAGATGACAACTCAACAGCATGTAACAGTTCAGCACAGAGACAGCAAAAGCAGTCTTAAAACGGACTGTTTACACGATGTGCTGAAGCAGTAAGAAGGAAAGTTTATGTAGAAACGTTCTACACAGAGATACTACACTTACACTTCACACAAACAACCCACTTCAAAAACAAAACAAAACCAGAAAAAGTACATAAAACCACTGAATAACTCCCCCAGAAGTTCTGTCTGTCTGCATGTTCCTGACTGGCACATAATGCTACCTTAACAGATTGTGCCATTTGAATTATAAATCACCAACAAAATTCTTGTTGGGCTTTGGACTGCTTCCTATCAATTTCAAAAAGGTAGAAACAATGCAGTACATGATGCTACAACCTCTGCAATCCTTCACTGGAAGCCTGTTACAAGAGAAGGATAAAAAAAAGTAAAATCTAGATTTCTGTGTAATGCAACATTACTCAATCTCTCCTCTCCCAACTGAACCCCCTAGCTCATCGTTTAGACAGGATATGGTTCCTGCATGCTAGGGTTGAATCCTTATTCCAAATAGTATTTGACCAGAGTTTCCAACAGGATTATACATGTGCTGTCTGCACTGGTCCAATCCTGCCACGGAGATGAGAATCCTGTTTCACACCTTGCCTGCTTTCACAATTGTTTCTTGTTTAAATTTGGGGTACAGTTATTCATACTACAGAGTATTAATTAGAAGCAATACTGCATTTAGATATAAGCATACATACAGATTTCACTGCAGGTATTATGTAACACATTTTTAAATCTAAGGTTAAGTATGGGGTAAAAAAAACTTTAAGTGCTACCTTGGGAAAAGCAGTGATTCCTTTGCAAAATGGAAACAGCTCACATATACCAGGTATATTTATATTTCTCATATATATATTAAAAGTTAAAATGCGACAGCTGAAACATCAAACGCTGTGGTTATATTGGGGTACAAAGATATAACAACATGAATTGGAAATGACCATACAAGCTCATGAGTCACATATGTCTTCTCCGAAGAGCTGCAATCAGCTGCGTCATCAACAGCAAACAAATGTTCTGCAAGTGTTTTTATTTTAAGCAGCTCGCTGAAAATCACATGGTTCTTTTGGAGAACTGTGTTATTTATGTATCTCATAAGCTTCAAAGGGAACAGAGTCAGAACTTGCAGCTAAATAATTTTAATAGATAAAGCAGGTAACATTCGGAGTTGCAAAGTTTCCAGATAGCAGATTTTTTAAAGTTCGCTGCTTATTCACTATAAACCATATTTTAAGTAACCAGTTACTTATTTATTGAAGTGGGGAAGGTGGGGAGTTACCTACACATTTTAGAAACCTTGACATATGTGTAGTCTTTTTTGTCGCGCAGACCAGGGGTGAAATTTGCTGACTACTGAACTTAATTGAATGAGTAGGTTTTCTAAATTTTTTCCATGCTAGGTATTTCAGACTAAGTTTTTCCATCTTGCAATTCTGTTACTACAGCAGCAATTTCTCCCCCTTGCTTTCTCTCACACCAACACCACCCCTACCTCCCCCGCTTTTTGGCTTGTTTTTGAACAACCCTACTGCCAAGCAAAATCTCTCTCCTCTCTGCAAAGTGCTACAGCTTCTATACACTGCAGGAAGCTTTTCAGTTGAGGTGGCCTTTGTATCATCCAGTTCTCCTTTAGCATCCCCATCAAAACCAAGTGGGTATTTTACCATGCTGCAAGTGCTAGACTGTATATACCCTGAACATACACACTTTGTAGAAGCACCATATTTAAGTTTACCTTCCCAAGTATTTGACCAAAAGACAGACTGAACACATCTATGACCTATGCAAATCATGCAAAGACCAGGTCTTTGCATATTAACTAAGAAGGCATTAAAACTTGTAATTACCACAACATGTATGCACAAGAGGACTACTTAATATGTAATCAAAAGTTCTGGAATTTCCTAATTGTTGAGCATTTCCCTTTGCAAAATTCTCTGAACTTCTCTGTCTGTACAGATCAATTTATATGCTAATGTAAGTATACATATTTATACTAAGAATACCATCTAAACTAATTTGTAAATTCTCTATTTATTATTTTAGAAGCAACACATACTGGAAAACTTAAAAACAAGTTCATGACTAGGTAATAACACCTAAGTATTATAATGGATAATCTCATCCCATCCAGCAAGATGTCTTTTGATTAATTAAGGAATATAATACAAGATCAACAACACCAGGCATGTACATTAAATTATCTAATTTGGAGATATTTGTTATAAATTACCATAATAAACACGCTATAGTAATAAAATTCATAATGCTTTTTCTGTGTAACTAGCATTTTTTAGCATTTTATCCTAAAATCTTTTTTCAGGATAAATCTTTTTTTTTGATAATTCTTTTTCATGGTTGGTCCCTAAGTAAAAAAACACAGTAATAACACCATAAAATCTAACTCATATGGGATTCAGTATAGAAAATAAAGCCCTTTAAAACAAAGATTTGCTTAAAATATACAGAAAATACTACTGAAATATTTAAAACACAATATTGAAATTTTAACAGCAAATGTTTTAGAACAAAATAACATAATACAGTTCCAGCCAAATTCTTATCTCAAACTTTTCTAGAACATGTGAATTGCAGCAGAATAAAAAAATATTTCTTTTTTTCTACAGAGAATTATTAAAAAATTTTGAAGTTGTGAGGGAAAAGGAAGAAAATATTTGCTTGGAATTCTTACTGATATTTAATGTTTCACACCATCTTATTCTTGTGATCATTGTTAAGTATATGGGATTTTGGAGTTTTTGCAAATATTACTAAACTAGGATTGTGGTAACAAATCTGAGGAGGTAAGTGGTACATATGGATTAAATGATTGATAAATCCCTCTAAAGCAAGACTCCTTTTCTTAAGTAAGGGAGTAAACTCACTTACCTACAAACCTTAATTTGTAAACCTAATTTCAGTTGATACAAAAGTACATTTCAGACAATTTCTGGATGTATTAGGGATTTTTTTAGAAGGATATATTGATATAAAAATACATGTATTTATACATGTGTGCTTATATTTTTATATATATGCGCTTTTAAAACACATTGGTATTACTGGTAAAAAGACAGTGAAGTTTGCAAATCTTAAAACATTTCCTCTGCCTGCACTCTCCAATGTAAATAACGCTTACCGTGGTGAGAGACTTCCTCTGGGTGATCCTCCTCTGCCAACAAGGCTTCGGCTGTTATCTCCAAGATCTTGATCTGCAGTGTAAATATTTCACAGCTGATAAATTGCCTTTTCTTAGATAAGAGTTTTAATATCTGATGTAGATATTTTAAAAATACCTTCAATCTCAACTTCTATCTGTAGTTACTGGCTGAAGAGTGAATAAGTAACTAGTTTAAGATTGCTGAACTGTAGCATGTAAGGTGTTGTCCTTACACATTTCTGAGGCTGTACCAGGCCATGGATTATGTTCACTTCTTTCATTCCTTTCAGTTTTACAGCACAGAAGCGTGGTTTGCATTTGCAGTACCCTCCCCTCAGCCACTTTTAATTTGTACGGTGAAAGTAATGAATCACAGCTGTGGACAGCTAATCTGTATGCTTATCACAGCAAATCCTGATGCTCTGTATTTTTTTAACACTTTGCATCCCAAAACAACTCATAAAATATATAACGTATTAAACTTACTGCTGCCATCTAACAAGCACACATTATTCTGCAAATTTACTGAAAACTTTATGAAAGCGTATAATTCACTAATTCCTATTTATAAGCAAAGCATAGGAAAGCCCCTTGCTAAAAAGGTAGTAAAACAAACAAAAAAGGCCTCATTAAATATACGAAAACGTTTTGCTTGGAAGGACTCAAAAGGGTTATTTTCCCTATGGCCTCTCAATAAAATAACCCTATCTGCCCCCTTCAAGGTTGCCCTCCCCCTATTCTGAGTCAAGCGACCTCCGACCCCTTGGAGGGCAAAGACATGACTGATCCATTCTTGGTAAACTGCTAAACTCATTCCCTTCCCCCAAACAGGCATGACTACTACGACATGTCAACAAATCCTTACGGAGGGAATGAAACAAAGCAAAGCCAGTGGCTCATTAAAACCGCAGCGGAGAGCCCGCGGTACCAAATGCCAATCGGTAAATATTCACAAGATTATTAAATGCTGCACAAGTTCTCTAACGGGATCTCTTTCACACGAACTTGTATGTAATGCAATTTCATGAATTATGCAAATAAAGGTTTCAACTATTCACGACAAAACCCAGAGCTGTGTCACTCCGGTTGCAAAGAGCTGGGAACTGAGCGCATCAATCACAGGAGTCACAAGAGACACTGGTGCATTCCTGCCTGCTGATGGCTCTGCTTAAACATTTACATTTCACACACCGAGGGAAAAAAAAGGGGGAAGAAAACCCGCGCTGTTCCACAGAACAACTGAGAATTTACTTCCAACACAGAACAACTTTGTACAGACATTTAATAACCAAAAGTTGAGTAGAAATCAAAAATACAATTTAACAACCTTTTTAAAAGCAAGGAGTTCTGTGAAGCTGCACATTTGCACCAGCAGAGGAAGCTTACCTGCTTGGCTGTTTTCAGACTGAGCTATAAGTGCTGCCATGGCTGAATTTGGATTCAGCCTATTACCGTACATGTGGGATGGAGGCAGACTGAGAGAAGATCCAGGTAGGGTGTTTGCCTGCAAGAAACCAATTAAAACTTGAATCCTTTTTTTAAAAAGGGGATAAATGCTAAATGTATTTTAAAGAAGCCTTCTTAATACACATTTATTATATTTATAAGTTGAATGCTTTTTAAAACAGTGTATTTAAAAGAAAAAAATGTTTTCCATTTGTAAGTATAGAAATAGAATTGCAGTACTTTGAAAAATAGATCAGGTTTTAAAGTGTGTTGTACTTGTGGTTGGCAAGATCTTTTAATTAAAGAAAACCCTTGTAATAAAAAAGTACTGTAGCAAATATTAAAAATACCTAAAGTGCATTTTAAAACAACCACAGTTTGCAGAACAGGCAGACTTCCTTGCGATCCTGCAGTATGTGCTCAATGCTAGGACTTAGTAGCATGGCGACCATGTGGTTATCCTACTAATTATTTAATCTTATTAAACCATTTACAAAATAAGGGCAGGTAGACAACAGATGTCTCACAAATGCTTGGGTTCCTTACATCACAAGCCGGCTGTGGAGGTCAAAAGGTCCAACTTTCAGCTCTATAGTTTAACTACACAGAGCCATATTTCCTTTACTCAACTCCGTCATTAGTAAAACGTGCACAGTATTTTGTTACTTCCTATTTTGATAGACTTGGAAGCCTGGTGTTTTTTTGTTTTGTTTTGTTTTTATTTTAAAGAACGCAAACAGCCATTACAAGTATGTTTTCTATACAATAGGGGGCTCCGGGAACCACAGCTTTGCCCTGACCCCATATAAGGAACTGTATTTTTGGCAGTTGGCCAGCTCTACTTATTGAAGAGCTCCCAAAGTTTGTGTTCATTCATGTTGCTAACCACAATTCTGAAGGTCTCTGCTGGGACTTGTGCCAAACAAGCGAAAATGAACCCTTAAACAGATGAAGCTAAGGAGGCTGGCCAAAATCTTGCATAATCCAATGCAATAAAAATACCTTCTTCCTTGGCTGCTTACGCTTTTTCCCTTTCAAAGGAAAAAAGATTTGTGTCAAATGCTAAGTTGCAGAGATAGGCAATCAAAGAAATAAAGGCATGGCTGCTTATTTTAAAGGCATTTTCCTACCTGATAAAAAAATTATTTCAGAACAAAGAAAAGATTTCAAGGGGCATGGGGGTGGAATCAAAGATACACAAACCTGAGTGATCACTGGTTTTAAAATTAATCTTCTAAGAAAATGTAAACAACTTTTACAAATGAAACTTTTTTTGAAAAACGAAAAAAGTGAACAGTAAGGAACTCAATTTGTGGGACATTTTGACATGCATAACTGCACACATGAGACAGGGGAAACACACTGGTTATTACAGCAAAATATTACAGAGTATAAACTATGTCTCTGGAAAGAATCACACACTACCATTAATTTTTGGCTTTCTGCCAATATATTAAACTCGATGAATGAACTTTTATGAATTCACACAACTGTTTTCAATGATGCTTTATTTACTATATACTGGTGAGAAATTGTGCCTGATATTTACATTCTTATACTGTCAAAAAGTTAGAAAAAAACACAAGTAATTGTTTACAAGGATCGGGGTTTATTCACTTTTCAGTTTACAGGTATGTGCAAGATTGCTAGACATGGAATCATAGTGTCAATTCAAATCTGGCTGTTACTTCTGGTTGTTTGTTGGGGGTTTTTTTTAAGAATTGCATCTCTTTAGTAGAATTAATCTGAATTATTTCTAAGTCTTAAAAACAATGCAAGCATTCCCACCTCCGCAGGCACACCACCTTCCAGAAATACAATACCTATTAGCACTGTGACACTGACAGACAACGGCAGCAATTCTGCACTTCTCCTTAACAAATGCCTATAGGGCAGTTCAAACTCAACCATTATTGTTCCTAGCAACCTTCAGCTCTTTGCCCCTCAGAACCAAACAAACTTCAGTCAAATCCTTTCACTGATAAAACCTGACAGAATGGAGCATTAAGAGATTCAACCAGTATTATCCTTCAACCATATCTAGAAGACCAGACTAGCAAAATAAAAGTTTACGTGATCTCATGAGCTCTACTAATACAGTTGGGGGGGGAGGCTCCAAACACCAGTTATACTTCTGTTTAGTTATACAATATTTCCCTAAAAGATTTCTTTTAATTCTAGTAAGTGTATGTACTGCTCACATTTTACACAGAAGCTTCTATACTTAGCTCTCAGTCCACGTAATTCACTGTAATAAAACTGTGGAATAGCACCTATATATTAATTTATGATGGCAGGGCAGATATAATCAGCAAGGGGAATACATGTTTATTTGACTGAAACATGCACAAATAGCTTTAAGAACTTTCTGAATGTACCTAAGTATCTTGAAGGGAGTTGCTGAAGTTTGTTGAGTAACTATCACATCACAAAACAGAAGACATCAAAGGAATTAAACGTTTGCTAAGGAGGTTGATATAACAGATCAAAAGACTTAGCACGATTTAAACAATATCTGAGAACTTGAGTTTTTCACAAGTGGTGGTTTCACCCTAAACTTTACCCCTGTTTGTACTTTAAAATAATAGTAAAGGTGCCCTACAAGTTGGAACTATAAAAGTTCCAATGCTATCCTGCATACTATGCAACTCTTAAAGCAAAGGAGACACAATAAAATTGTTCAAGTAAGTTGAAGGCAAATAAAAAACCTTTGAAAATACTTTTTCTAAAATGGCAATGTAAAATGACAAGAATAATGATTTGTGAAGCTTTCTTATGTATGTGACGACTTCATCTGACAAGGAAGTAGAGAAGGTGGAGGAGTGCTACATTATTTAAAGGTGAAACAGGAGCTTCATGTTTCACTCACAGTCGAAACAAGCTGTAGCAAGCATTTATTAAAAATGCACAATCATCCTGTCAATACATATTAAGGTCACAGGACTGACACGTTCTAAAATGCAGAACTTTTAAGGCTGTATTATTCTTTATTTCAACTGTTTCTATTCAAACACTCAACACAATGCACGATCAAAATGTATGAACTAATAAAAGCCCAAAACTACTAAGTATTTATTTTGAAAAGGCAGCAAATTTTCCTGAAAATATTTTAGCAGAAGGATTTAAGCCCATCTAGAGGTATACAACACACTGCTTTCCTTTATGGCATGTTCAATAAATCAGTAAAGCCATAAGCAGCAGAGCAGCACAGAAGGACGATGCATTGTAATTCAGAGAATGCCCACGTGCAGTAAGAAATGACTGATATTTGACTGATGCTTAAAAACACTTCCTCTACAGCAAGAGAGAAAGTACAAGCATTCTTCTAATTAAAGAACAAGACTTGCAAGTTAACTACATTTAACTCATATATATAAATATCCTCCAAAATACTTAGAATAGTTTTATATTTGTTCGCATGACTCCAGAATTATTTAACAGTATGACTATAAAGTTTCCAAAGCATTCATATCTGAACATTTACTCATATCTGAAATTCCCAGGGGAAGCCGTCTCTTCAAGCAAAAGTTACATGTTCTTTAAGCAGAAAAAAACAAAGGAGAGAAAAAAGAGACAATACTTAGCTGTATGCAATCAGATTGGGTCTCAAAACTTTTGAGACTCCCGGAACATGCCTTTTCCCCCATTCCTTTCAAGTTTTATGCTATGAAATATTTTCTGATAACAGGCCTCATTTCTGTCTCAGCTCCACACCAGTAAGGTTTTAATACTCAGCGTGTGATGAGAGATGAAACCAAGTGTGAACAACTTTTGGGTCCCATGAGTAGGCTGACTGTTGAAGCTGTCAGGTTCAATTGCATCATTCCACATTATTCAATGCCCCAAACTGCTCCCTAATTGTTAGAGGCTTAACATATTCAAAACCATTGTTTAGGCTAATGCTGAAATGCCTACAGTTGAATTTCCATAAAGAAAGGGGAGGGATTTAATTGTAGTTAAACCATTACTGAACTCTCCTCCTTTCATGATAGGGCAACAGGGATGGCCGGAACAACCAATTCCAAGACAGCTTCTTAATCAGTTTACAGCCAATCAACACCCCTTTTCCCCTCTGCTTTAAAAACTGTCATTGCTATATTGTAGCTTTGTATTATATCATCATAATGCTTTACAGTTAGTGACACATCACCTAATTACCTATTTCTGCCAATATTTATTTGTCAACAATAATTTCAAAAGTTAATTTAATTTCTTGTTCAAAATAAAAACATACAATTGTTCCTGTGGTTGGGGTCACACCATTTACCAACATACCAGGTTCTTCATCACAGCACAATGCTGTGAGATGAAGTGCAGAACTCCCCCTTGCTCCTACCAATATGAAGTAAAGAAATAAAGAGCATTAGATATACCACTAACAACTACTCATGGCCAACTACTACTGAAATCATATAAAAAAATTTCGATGCAGATGAAATTTGAAGCTAAATTTTCGGCAAGCTGTTCTGGTAACCTTCTGAGATGTTACGAACACTTTCCAAGTATGTCTACCTTCATGAAATATGGAAGGAAATTAAAGCACAGGACCAAGTGTTAGCATCAGTTTACTTCATTTACAAGATATCTTAAGCTGATGCATTTTGGTCTATGGCAAGCAACGTTTATCTGAACAATGTATTAATTAATTAAAACCTGCATTGAAATTAAATGAGATTGGATATGAACACATTAATTCTAGACACATAATTATAAAAGAAATTTATAATGTGCATATATAAAAATTATTTTCTTTTCTTGAGAGGTGAAAAGAGCTGCCTATCAAGTGACAGCAGCAGAAGCAACCTTGCCTTGTGTTTCCTAGATTAATTTGGGCAAGTGAAGAAATATTATTTTTATCCGTAGAAGTCTTAAGGCCTTTGCTTGGTATTTGAAGGCAATGGGAAGAATATGCTATTGCTTCCTTTTTTTCTTCCTGTACTTATGGTACAAGCTTTAACTGCATTTAGGAGAGGTGAGGGAACCACCAATACCCATCATCACTTGTCTCCTGTGAACCATCAGCTGTTCATTGGGATGGCAAAGCACACCCACAGAAGGGTGGCCAGAGCACAATTCACTGCACAATTCACTCCTCACAAAGAGGAGTCCTGTCACATCCACACCTTCTCATGCATCACTTCCTGCAACACAACCCTTGAAAATTTTCACCACAAATACGGAATTTGCTTAGAAATCTTAGAAATCTTAGAATGCTTATCAAGACCCTGTTTCTAATGGAAGAACAAAAATCTAAATTTATGTTTCTTTTCCTATATGCCAAGAAACATAGATGAAAGACGACACAGAAAATCCTTAATAAAATACTGTTTCCACATTTCTACTGAAAATTTTCATCTGACTTTTCAAAACAGACACAGAACAATATTAATCTGTAGCATGATAATTACTATTCATATATTTTAACTAAACTGATACTTTGACTTACATCTTTTTAATATATGTTTTGTATTTATAAATTGTAAGTCGAAAATAACTACATTTCAAGCAAACAATATTGACCACTTGACTAAAACAGCTTACAACACTACTGATGACTGGAATCAGAGTGAATTTTTACAGCAAACCTCACCTGACCTGCTATCACACCACACACATCACCAATGCGAATCAAACCCAAGCATCCACTGTAGTTTTTTTACACATTCATTCTATGAAAGCAACACTGAGATTGAAAAGAGAGCCCTCCCATACTGCCACCATTACCATCCAAGCACTTTGAACCTCTTAAAGTTTGGGGATTTTTTAAAACACATAATCAAGGTCCAATTACACAATAAGTGTTCTCGCTACCTGGCTGAAATAAAAGAATTAACTAAAAAGTATAATTAGGAGGTTGGAAAAGTTAAAATGAAATCAGAAAAAGGGTTTATGATGTCTTAGAAGAGCAACTTTTCATTCAAAAAGAAGAATATTCATTACAAGTGTACAAACTGTCATAATTTAAATCTGTCAGGAAAACTGTGTTTGTGACATCATTCCACAGATACAATACTCACATCACTAGTACTTCTTCTGTTTGCAGCAAAAATAAATCCTTTGAACTTCTAGCTGTAATCAAGACTCTAGCTTATGAACAAGCTAATAATCAAATACTGTCTTTGAGAATCAATTGTTTTGATTAAATGTACAAATAAATCCTTCAATTAAATGAAACCATCTAACCTTCAAACAGCAGCACTCAAGTATTTTCCAAGAAAGGCAAGAATGAATACAACTGGGAAACACAGTGGGATTTGAAAGGCAAAATGAAAATTTAATGGCACACCTACAGAAACTAATTTATACCTCTGCCCAGTCTACAACAAGGGCACATGAAGTCATTAAAAACCACATGGATAGAAGGCCTATCTTCCAATAATGTGAAAACACTATAACCTCAACTGTACTACCACTTTTCTCCTCTCTTTTATGTTAACTAACTACATATTACATAAAAATTTAACCAATTAAAATCTATTTATTTATATAGGAGACATAAAAAAGAGACTTGTACAAAACCCTTATAAGAATGCTACCTCATTAAGAGGTCTTTTTTCTTTCGTTGGTTTTGTTGTTTGGGGGTTTTGTTTTGTGGTGAGTTTTGGTTTGTTTTTTAAAGGAGGCTTTGCAGAGATAAGACCATGGGACTCTTCCACCTTCAGACCTAACTAAAAACAGAGCTATCATTTAAACACAAAGCCCTTTCACCTTTAAGTTGGTTGCTCTATCATTTCCATCTACCTCTGTCTTCATAGCATTTAAACTGTATGTGCTCTACACAGACATGGAAGCGCTATCTTGCCCAAGAATCTATTTTACTCAAGAACTTTCATCTATGTAAGAGGAATCTCAGTTGCACTCTCATACTGACTAGCAGAAAAAATTACTTTATTAGGAAACAAACTCAGTATACCCATAGAGGAATCTATTTGCTTCATACGAGTATTCCAAAGAAAGCCAGACACTTGTAATATGGCAAATAATGGATATGAGAGAAAAGTAACTACTTTCAAGATCATCTAGAATTTCAAAAAGAGTAATAATAAAGAATCAGCTATTTATTCACAAGCACGGATATTTTAACTATCTAAATAAACATCAATAGTCTTTGCTATTTAAGTGATGAAACAAACACGTTCAGTAGCAAAATCGCTGCTGTGCAAAAACGCTTGCAAGATTCTCAAGATTTACACAAGGCCCATAAGGACACTGCCTCAGCAAACAACTCTGCAGCTTGCAACAAACACACACCATGTATACTTGGAATCTTTTTCAAGTAAGACCTAAACATTCAGTTTCATCTAAATAGTTTTATTATTTCCATTGCATACAACCTAGAAAATCTCACACTTTTTACATTCAACACCATTATTATTGTCTCAGGCAGCTAAATTGAAGTAGTGCTACACTCCGTTCAACGAAGAGGTCAATGTGCCTCAGTTGCCTGGAGACTGATGGTTGCTACAGCAGCACCAGATAAGCCAAGCTAAATAAGCTTCAGCTTGAAGGCAGAAAACATTTATTGCTAGACCGAAACATTGATGCAGTTGTCTCAGCATGCGGCACTGTGCAAAACCACGCAACTGCCTTTCAGACTACCTCGATATTGCACAAGTCTACATGAAGACAAGCTTTCTGAAGCAAGAGGAAAACAAGATTTTCATTGGGCTAAATACTAGATTACTTGCAACTATGATTCCTTTGTTCTTCTACTTGAGTCACATGTTAGAAGGAATTTTCCCTCTGGCTGTAAATTCTTCCTCCTTGCTACTCTCCTCCTCCCCCACCCCAAAAATCCTCAGTCAGATTGCATGAAAAGAAAATTAGATTTTTACCCGTTTTGCCCAGAAGTAACCAGAAATTAAAACAGCTTTTAAGTGAGAAACAAGAACATTTTGATGGAAAAACTTTTATTAGTACAGTTCTTTCATATTTTTCATTTTTCAATACTCAAATTTAAGTGGCTGTGACACAAATATGATTTAGTAGGCTTGGAAGGAAAGTCTCTGGTTTGCACTGACATCCTACACCACAATATCAAACCTCTCTGTCTGCAACATACTGAAGGATGCATTCAGCACTTTCCAAATCTAGAAGCACTGGCAATTTCCTGTGGCAGTGAGTCCCAAAGATGAGGAACATACTCTGTTAAGAACAATTTCTTTTTGTTCTGGATGTGCTGACATTTCCTTTTGTATCTTTTTGTTCAAGTTGTAAGATAAGGAGAACCAAATAATTTCAGCATCCAAACAGCCTGTGATCCATGTTGATATTTTACCTTTGACCCAGTGGGTAGGAGCCTCTTTCAAGAGACTTTATCATCAAGAGGTGTTTTGATAGTAACATAAAATATGTTAATTGGTTTTCATGTATCCAGCATTTCTATCGATGAGATAATTCTAGTACCACAGTAAGGATCTCATTTCGTTTTTCTGGAAACATGCTGCTTAAACCATGCAACATCATTATCTCCAGATGTTTTATTAGTCTCTTTTTTATTATCACTCATATTAAAGGTAATACAAAACAAAAAAACCTAAAACACCAAAAAAACCACCCAACAAACAAACAACACCCCACCCCCACCCCCCCCAAACCAACAGCATGAACTGTATGACAATGTATAAACTGAACTTTAAAAATGAACCAACTTACTTGTTTTGGAGAAATTTAGCAATGTATTAACATATTGTCATATTTGCTCTCTATACTTTACCTTAATGACTAATTACTAAGAAGTGAGAGGTTTCACCATAAGGCACCCACCACATATGCAAACAGAAATCTATGCTATCTGCACTCTGGACTTCCTAAGAGCTCTTAAGGCATTCAGAATCTCAATGATGTCTATGTTAAGGAACAGATTTCAGAAAGTGGCCTGAAAAAAATGTAAAGAGAGTGAAGTTCTTCTTAAGTTCTGGAAATCATCTCTGATTACATTTCTAATGCAGTTTAATATAATTATGCTAAGCTCCTTTGCACTGAAAAAAAAAAGATTATTGCTTAAATTAGTTTGTTGAGATCAAGTCTCTAGTTTTAAGATGTTCTGATCCAAAGGTGCCTGCAGGAGTATTACACTAACTCTTAACTTACATACGGTTGTGATGTGCATCTTTGGGAGCGGAGCAAGGAACTCACTTAAGCAGCCAACCGTCTAATGCTGGTCATACCTGTCACACCCCAAAGTCCTAGAACTGAGGGCAGCTTGGGTTTTTCTCTGTGTATTTATTCTACTCACCAAAGAAAAGTTGATTAAACACTGATAACTGATGGATCTGTCATTTTCTAGAGTATCCACAGGGAGGATGGCCCAGAAACGTCCCTTAAAACACTGCAGTCTTCCCAATTCTAGCAAACTTCAGATGATTAACCTGAAACTTCCTTCCTTTCTCACATTTACCTTGTGCTGAATATTACATTTTAAAAAAAACAAATCCAAACCAGCAGGAAACAGGGCATGTTTCTCTGAACAAGATTGGGAACGAAAGTGGACAAAGGAGTATCTTTCTTGGCCATACTGAATCTAAGAATTCGACATCCATAATTTGAGGTTACAACTGTAAACTTGGAAGTGATATCAATCAGGAAGGTGCATTTTACTGTCCCATGAAAATGCCCAAACCCCCCTCCTGCAGACTTGCAAAAACCCTTCTCAACTTGAATTTTCAGCAAAGGAACATCTTGTTTAACATCTACTATTAAGTTCCTTCATAATTCCACCCCTGTTGTGGAAGGTATAAATAAGATTGCTCCCAAAACTGCTCCTAACTTCTCTGTTGAAAGGAACGAAAACTAAGAATAGAGTTCCTATTTCCTGTCTTTTCATTTATTTCCCCATGAATGCCAGAATATAACACAAAAAGGACAAGAAACTTCCCTTGATAGCATACAAAATGATGAGCAGACTTAAACTATGACAAGGAAAAAAAACACTAAAATGGGAAGCCAAAAATAGTGTAGACTAGTAATTTGGAAAAAGAGCAGGGGACTACAGAGATCCAAAATTAGGGACTAGATCAATTCAGAAAATGAGAGAATAAAAACCATAGGACAGATGCATCTGAAACATCATGTGCCCTACATTCAGAACCGGAAGAAATCTCAGAATTCCTTAGCTTTCACATTCCTCTGTTGTTAACAAATAACTCCAAATCTACTGGAAAAAAAATAAGCCTTATCTCCCCCTAGAAGCTGGATCAGACAAAGGAGGATAACCACCTCTATATGAATGCTAAAGAAAACCCTGCTGGCTTTTGTACTGCTCCTAAGGGAAGTAAAGCCAAAGGAACTTAGAAGGGACAATGGAAGTGATAAAAAGCAAACTTCTTTCACTCAGAATTGCAACTGAGCAGCAGCACCTACCTTCCCAGTTATCACATCTGCACCCCTGGAGGCAGTAGTTGATTACACTATGTTGAAGAGGACCTATCATGCCATCACAAATAAATCCTGGACATAAAGAATAACAAACAGCAACTATTCAGTTTCCCTATCTCTGTGCAAGCCACAAGGACTGCTGTTACAGATACTTCTTGTCCTTCTCCCTCTTCATTATCTGCCTCTGTGGCAAAGGAAGCACAGTGCATAAAGAACGAGGTGAGAATTTAGTAAGAAAATAAAACAGAAGCTGCAGAGGGAAAAAAAATGCTTCGAAAAGAAAGAATAATCTAGCAGCAAAAAAAAAAATCCCACCATAAGAAAATCTTCTGGATTCTATCTGTAGAAGAGGTTAGTAACAAGTATGTGCCATATTGCTTGAATTGCCTCCCAGATGTGCTTACTAGCCACCAAGAGCAGAGGTACCATCGCACAGTAGAATTTAAAAAAATCAACTACGAAGTGAAAATTTGATACTGAATTTTCAAAATAGGAATAAATCCTGAAAATTTTTCAATAAACTAAGATTACTATAATGTAAAAATCATACATTACTGGATCATACAATACCAACCCCAACATGTGATGAGCTTTAAATTTCTAAACTAAAAGACTGTGTATTTAAGCAAACTACTATATGCCATTTCTATTCCCACTAAAAGCACTATTGAAATGAGATTACAAGATACTTAAGTGCATTTTTTTCTTGAAAGCAATACAGTCTGAACCACTAAATGGCTTTATCAACCAACGACTGAAGACAGCCCCCTCAAAAATCTTTACTTCCAATTCTGCAGTTCGATTCTGCATTCAGAACCTGGACATCCCAGAAACAATTGGCCACAGAGCTCTAGCAGGGTAATTTCACTAATTTAAGTCATCAAAAAGAACACACAGCTCAAGCAATTTCAATCTCAATCCCAACTAAAGTAGCAAACATTCAATTATACAGTACTAAATGAATAAAAACAAAACCTGCTGCACAACACCAGAAGATACTGAGGCACGGAGGTCACCACTTTTTTAATGAACTTATGTTAATCACAAAGAATAACTTATCAGAAACAGCAGTATGGCAAATTGTTGCAGAATAGCATAACAGACTGACAAACATCTTTGCTATAATTATGAAGCACTATGAAATATTTGAGATAAAAACTGAGCATAGGACATTCAAATGGTGCAACTTGTGACCTGGCTTAAAAGGGAAAAGTGAAGATGATATTCAAAATCCAAATGGATAAAAGCAATTTTTCTCAGTAACAGAGCACATACCAATAACCACAGAAAAGTTAAAGACACCTCTGAGAGGAAAGACACAAGTTTGGGATACAGCAATTTGCTGTTACATACAGAACAGGCAGTACCCACAACCATGTCAAGAGCACCAGTTCATGGAACAGCAGGAGAAAGTATTTGTGTGGACTGTATCCCTTCTCTCCTGTATCCTTCTTTTACTACATTTTTGCAATTGTTAAATGCATTGTTAGCTAATAAAGCCTTATTTAATTGAGCAGTGTAACCTATCTGAGGCTATGCCCAAGACACATAAAAAAAAGAACAGCATGCAAAATAATCTGCATTTCCAGCAAGTGGCATTTTTACTGGTGCACTGGTTCCTACCTGGTGAGGAACACCAGCACTTCAATTCAGTTATGGCACAGCATGGCGCACAAGTTCATAATTTATTCTTCTGGATTTATTAGTTTGGAATAAAAATTATGAGTGGCATGAGAGAAAAGAAAATGGAGGCAGAAAAAGGGATTGTAACAAGGTCCATACTGTGGTTTTGTCTTAAAAACAAACACCACAGTACAGAAACTATCATACTAGTCAATATAATGAAAAAATCAAAATCCAGAATTTTCAAATTGTGGGGTTTTTTTAAGCTTTAAACTCAGTGTCATTTAGTTGTTGAAGGAAAAAGCAGCACTTTGGGGTTTTAATCACCAAAGTTTTATACAGGCCTGTAAGTTATTAAAAATAACAGAAGTTACTTTGTCATTTTGACTATTAATTTAATAGCAGTATTTAATAATAGTATTACTTAATTCAGGGCAGTTGCTTTCAACTGTTTTCAAGTTTTTTTTAATGCTATGAACAAAATTTTCTGCATTAGATGCCTATCATGCCATTCTAATCAGAATGTATCAGGTAATTCTGAGACTAATTCCATGGGAACATAGTTTTTCCCAAGACCTTTCCTTTAGAATTTCTTAAAACACTTTCTTTAAAAAAAAAGAGACATGCAAAAAAATCCTTCAAAAATTGACAAATTTATGATGTCCCCAAAATCATAATTACAACTGCCCAACAGAGATCTAAGAAAACAGCTGTAATCTTACAGGATGCACCTTAGCAGCACATCTTTGAGGCTATTCCAAGTTTTAGCACTATTCTGACTGCACATCTGCCCACATGACCGAATAAGTGAGCAGACAAGATTTGGTCATACTTGCTCTCTTAACGAATAGTTTAAGTAAAACCTAATCTTTTAATTATTACTTTTTACCTGCTATAGAGGTACAAGCTTACCTTAGCTTATAACCTAGGATGATGGTTTTCTTTTAATCAGAACATTACACAAGAATACTAGCACACACTTATTTGAAGACTTCCATGGTCAAGAGGTGGGTAAACACTGAGAATACATCCACAAGAGCCCAGTAAGCAGACACAGCACTCTGATGAAACTTTGCAGAAGTAAGTAGGTAAACCCTAACCCTTGACATATAATCAGTCATTTATGCTAAATAGGAAGGGGGTGGGGGGTAGGGGAAGAGATAAAAAAACCCCAAAACAACAGGTTGCTTCAAGTGGAGAACAACTGCATGGTAAACTAGGCTCTCATGACTGAATCTCTTTAAACTAGTACAGATCTTATGCACTGAAAGAAGACTCACTGAAGCAACAGAGGACTTTGTTAATTCAAATACAGGAGCTCACCCTTATGGCTGTCAACCAAAACTCACAGTTCCAATCTTCCTGTATATCTCAAAACAAAACGACTCTTTAAATGGTAGTACCTGTGAGTAAGATCCTGATAATTAAATCTATGACCATTTGAAAACAAGTTTAGTAGTGAGGCAAGTTACCCAACTTCTTTGCTTCTCTGGGGACTGAAAAAAAAAAAAAAAAAGCCCCCAAGGCAACTCCCAAGAAACAAAGCCAAAGGAAGGACAGGAATTTTAAGCAGTTAACCTATGGAGGGCTCTCTAGTTCAGCTAAATACTAAGAGAAGGTCCATCTCCTAGGGTATACTTCTCTTTTTTGTGACAACCTGAAGGAAAAAAAATACTAGGGTAGTATTTCTCTTCCTGACTCATAAATATGGGTTTTGTCCCACTGCTTTTCCAATCTGTTTATCTTCTGACAGAGGTTAACAAATAGAAGTGATTGTGCACAACTCTTGCTTATTTAACTTTTCCATGTCAATTGATTTTACAGACCTTTGTCTTATCCCATCTCAGTGTCTATTTTTGAGGCCACAAGTCCCTCACTATTTACTCACTCCTTATAAAGATGTTCTTTGTCATTGTTCACTGCCATGGCTCTTCTTGTACCTCTTTTGGCATGTACCATATCTGTTTTGAATAGAAACTGTCCTTTCCCTTTAACATTGATTTTATTTGCCCTCTTACCACCTTGTCAACACAGGCTGGTGAGGTCTTTCAGCAGTTTGTGACAGCTGATCTTCATAATGGCTCATTGCATAACCCAGCATAATCAGCAAGCTTGGTGTGTGTTCCTCCTCCTCCTCCTTTCCCCACATCATTTATGAATACATTGAGCTGTACAAAAGGCTGAGTCTTTCCAAGACTCTCATGGCAAACCTCTCCTCTGCGAAAACTGAGCATTGACTTATTTCAGGTTTTTTTAAACTTTTAATCTGCTACTAAGCTATGACACAACCCCTCCCCTTAACTCCAAACTGTTCAATTTAAATGTTGTCAGTGAGTTAGATTGTGTAGTGATCTTTGGAAATTTAAAAAAAACTGAGAACTTACTAAAATACCAGTTTTTAAATTAATTTCTTTAAAGTAGTTTCGATCAATTTGTGCAAAAGAGATACCACTCGATTTTGCATGAAACCACCTTATTTCTTTAGAAAACCAGCCCAGAAGAATGATGTAAAAATATAAACTGCCACCTATACGAACAAATTGCTATTTGATATTGAAATGTAATCTGTGTTGGTCTTCACATAGTATTTCTGCTATCTATGCCACTATACACACCCGCCTGTGCACACACACACACACACAGAGAGAGCTTGATTTTAATTCTTCATGTTTATATCCACTATCTTAGATCACTGTAGATAAATTACAAGTTCATTGCTTATAAGCACACAAAAAGAGATATATTTGATACATTCATTGTAAGAGAGATTCCCACCAGAAAATGAAAAATGTGAGAAACAAGGAATATAAAATCATCATGTATCATGTAGTATTCCTTCATACTTAAACACTAATCACAGTGACTTTCTGCAACTATAACTTCGTACTCTCTTATCTTGATAAATGTAATCTTGTCCAACTTAAATTCATACAAAATACTATCATAAAGGTATATTTTCTGGTCCATTACTTCAACTATGCCACCCTTCTTCACTTCTCCCATGCCTCCCTTTTTCCTTCACCATCAAACATGAACTATGGATCTTCATTTGCATGACTTTTCAAATAGAAAACATATATGTCAACATTCATTTGTTACCAAGATGTCAGCCTTGGCCATCCCTTTGCCAGGGCTAGCTTAGCTGTCCATTTGTTAAACCTCCTGAACAAACCACTCTTTAACTGATACCATAATTTTTGCATAAAACACGGAAAACTTCACGTATTTTCCTTTTTCAAATCCTTTCTTATGTTCTGATAAAAGACTGGTTAGAACACTGATGAACTGCAACCAGCATTTATGCTACTAGTCATAATATAGTTATTAATAAGCACTTCCTCAGACTACATTTAAAAAAAATCTATGTGCTCTACAAAACAAGACTATGTAATACTATGGGGAACTTCCAGCCACTACGACGTTTCACAACAAATATAATGTTTATTAACCTATTTTCCAAACAAATTACGGTTTCTTTTAACATTGAAAATAAGCAGGTCAGTAACATGGTTTTCTATCTTAAACTCTTGTGATAGTTTACCTGAGTTGCAGCAACAACAGTAGTTATAGAAGGCGCAGTTGAAGGTGATAGAGCTCCCACTTGCTGCAAGTGGCCTGAAGCCTGCTGAGGTAAATGAGAACTGGAAACGGGAGTGCTAGATCCTGAGCCAGATACTGCATTTGGAAATGATACTGCTACATCATTGCTGCTAAAAATACCTGAAAAAAATTACAAAAACGATTACATGCATCTCTCTCTCTCCCCCTCCCTCTGTTTACTAGTAACCATGTAAATATGCAGTAGAAAATTAATCAAGACAAACAAGATCACTTAATACGTAATGCAGAAAGCTCCTGTGTAGAAATTCTAACCATGCTGATTGATAAAAGTGCTCTTGTCATTTAACATTCTACAGTTCAGGGAACACAGACTGATTCAGTTTTAAGTTTTTGTAAAACATGTGTGATAAATCAAATATTTATGTGTATTACAAACTGCTCAAATATTAACAGTGGCAGAATTTTTGGCTAAAATGCCTGCCTTCAACTGAGTCTGCTATCAGAGTTTGTTCTTTCAATGTATTACTGTTAAGAGTGAAGTATTGGGCTATGTAACTGAAAACACACCATACAAATGGAAAAAATACTTTTTAATTTTAAAATAAATGTTACTAAACAACATACATTTGTCCAAAACGGTAATTTTGGCAACTAAGGATTGCTTGTGCTTTTTCAGGAAAATATTGACAGCAAGTCTGAGGACAAAGTACTCAGATTTGCCGATAGAACTGGTGGTATTTCATTTATTCACAAACTAAAATTCCATCCATGATCTATATGAATGCTTGACTAACATTTCTGCTAGAACAGCCAACAAATAAATGACTAAACACGTTAACATTAGTCAGACTTGTAAGTTAGCAATTTAAATAGGAAGAGTTCATACCCCTCTGTGAAGCCATTACTTCTGTTCATCTACATGCAGGGTAAAGTTCATTATAGAGGTTGGGAAAAAAAACCCTACTGACCAGAAGCCCAGGACAAGAAGTAGTACCTGTCTATGAAACCGTTAGGCTCCACGTGCATTAGATAAGTGAGCTGTCAGCTGGCCAAGGAATATCAAGCATGGTAGCACTGAACTGCAGTTAGAGGAAGAGTGCCACAGGGAGTAAACAGAAGTAGAATGAACATGGTTAGATCAAAAAAAGCAACAGAACTGAAATGCCAGTTAGAAGGCAAAGGGTGGAGCTAGTTTGTCACTCATACAAATAATGATTTGAAGAAGGCAGTGACAATAAGAAGATACGCAATGTTAAAACACCACTCGTCACCCAGATATCCCTCTGAGCACAGGCAGTCAAGGGAGACTACATCCACCAAACCCACACATAATATGCAAACACTGATGCATCTTAAATTCCCTGACTCTATTAACTGTCAAGAAAAATGGAAGAGAAAATCAGCCAGACCCACTAGAGAAAGAAGATACGAAAAAGCAGCTGAAGACACATCGCAACAACACTTTTTTCCTGCCTAACCAAGGTTAGTGACTTATCTTCTCCCCAGTCTCTTCATCATAGAGAAATTCCATACCTGTTCTGCTTTTCTACCAACCTTCATATCTTTTTCCATTTAGGACACCTCCCCCTCCAAGTTGGTTTTTTTTTGTCACCATACCCCAAACCTACAGTTACCGCCTTATTAGCAATTAAGATCCTTGAAGTGTTCACTTTGCTATGACCTTTTTCCAGTTCTAGCTGGATCATCTAACTAGACAGCACATTTTATGGATCATGCTGTAATGTGTCCTTATACACCACCAAAATGAACATGATTAACAAACAGCCTTGCTACTGAGTCTACTATTAAATGTGACATAATTACAACCACAAAAATTGAAATATAACTCAGGTCTTCAAAAGATTTTTTCAATTTGCTTTTAATCAACAATTTCAATTTAATAAAAAGGATGAGATTTGACCCTTTGTTTTTTGAATGCAGTAAAACAATTAAATATACAAACCTTCTTGAAAATATGAGATTCTCATTAATTATCAGGCTTCAGGAACCATTAGTTTTAAGAGTAAAAATAATGAAATATCACAACACCTATGAGTAAACCATAAGAGCTCATCACCACAAACACTATCACTCTCATAAAACATCCGTTGCAATGAGAGGAGAAAACAAAATTTTTGGTGAGAGACAAGTACTAAAAATGAAGGATATTCTGCCAGAAAGGGAAAACAACTCCAAAATTTTAAAGCTATTGTAGATTTCTTTTTTTTCTTAATTTTTAAAAATGTTACATATTAAATAACTGCAGAGCTTCTGCTGCTTCTATTTTAATGATAAGGTTTATTCTTCCTCTTAAAAATAAAATTCTGGAATACAAGCAGATAGTTATGAAATCACAGGCAAAAAAATATTTCAAAAGAAAGACAAGCAGCAAACTAGTTTGCCAGTGGAATGAGATAAGCTAATATTTGTTGCCAGTTGTTGTAGTAGTATTAAAACCACTATTTGTTGCTGTTGCAAAATACAGGACACACATGACCTATCAGCAGACCATGTTAGGGATAAGTGTTTCCATTTAGCAATCCCTTACTTAACACATAAAGTACATGCACCTTCTGAAACTAGTCATGCAACCAAGATATTACTCCATGCAGCATTTAAGTAAGAACTGTATGCTGAACATTCAAATAAATTTTTGATTTTCACACTGTTTCAAAAATATCTGTATAAATACTATGTGTAAATCGTATTAGAAAGCCAAGACAATATACATTTGAAATGTCTCAAACATACTAAGTTGTCCTTTGGGGTGTGGGGAGAAATAAATCACTTTCTGGATCAGGAAGGAATGATAACGAAAACCTGAACAAATCCCTGTAAACTACATTAATGTTTAAAACAAACAAACCACCCTGAAGTCCTTCCCACGAAAAGCCGAACAGCTGTACCTTGTGATGAATAGCATTGTGTAATTTGCCAGAGGCATAAATAGCACGGTCAAATACAATCTTCAGCATTTTAACCAGAATACAGTTCTTCAGCTCCAGGTGGAAATGGACATATAACATTGTTCAGGTAAAGTCTGACTGTGTGTGACACCACTAACACAGCTGCAGAACACTGACTTCAGGTTCTAATACATAAAATGCACACGTAGCCTGCACTGCTGGAGTGAAAGGTTTAAAAAAAAGGCAACTGCAAAAAGAAAAAGTATCTCTGGACAACAAATAATTGTCTGCTTAGCACAGAAAGGTAGTACTATAGAGCAGGGAACACATCAGATAATGCAGACTGGAAAAAAATGCATTCTTTATGCACTATCAGTGACAAAATCAACAACAGAGGAAATAAAAGCACTTCAAGAATAGTGAAGAACAAAATAGCCTCAAGTCAAAATTAGCAATATACACCGGGTGGCACACAGAACACTTTTAGTGGTTTTATTCAAAATCTCAAAAGTAGTTCCATGAGCAGAAGAATTAACAAAACTGGTTAAATTCTGGATTTCCACAATATTGCATCTCAAAGATTACATCAATATACAAAGCTTTCCTACCATGGTTTCTGTGTCTAGCTATGAAATCCTCACTTCTTATTTTCTAGTACTACAGCCCCCTCCATTATCCAGCTCTCTTATGCCAGTGACTGCCTAGTTCAGCAAGAGACAAAAAACAGGCAGTGGTTACTTTTGTAGCCATACACTGTCCATTCCTATTACAGGAACACACATGTTCTAGACTTTTTTTTTCTGTAAACTGGACAACAGACTTAAAGCTTACTGTGGGCCAAAATCAAGAGAGATACCATCTAGACTGCTTCTTTAGGAAGCTCATAAAATGGTCTCCCTAAAGCTGTATTTTCTTTTGTAGGTCAGTAATTTGAAACTATTACAACAGTTTTGAAAAGAGGAAGTTATCTGAGATATCTGTCATAGGTTGCTCATCTTAGCATCTTGTCAAAACTTCAGGAATAAGAAGAATATGGCCAAAGAGGCTGTTTTTCAAATGTAAACTTGCAGGCCCACAGAAGTTGCACAGAACTACAAAACCTTCCTACTTTGGGGAGGACAGATGGGCATGGGGTTGGGACACCAACCTCAAGGGAACTCACACTGGATTCGAAGAAATAAAAGGAAATGTTGAGTTATAAAAACAAGAACTTCTTTACACAAACTGAAGCTATAAGCACGTTTTCGGTACCTTCACTTCATGCGGTAATCTCAAAAAGTCTCCCCTAAATCCATGGCAACTTCCTATACAGTGCAAAATGAACAAGTGTCTTTGCATGAAGCAGTCCATTAATTAGTAACTAAACATGTACAAAAAACTTATTAAGTTCGATTATACAAGAAAGAACATGTTTTATTCCAGTACAGCGTTAACAGTGGAAGAAGCACCCCACTATGTTATTTTGTAATACGAACATAAACTAAAACGAATCTAATGCAAAACAGATGCAAATAAAAGCTGGTTATTTTTGACAGTTGTTTAGAAGGAGAAGAAAGTTGCACTTGAAACTGCCAAGCTAGCAACAGTATTTCACTTCAATTTATGAGATAATGAGGTTGGATGCTAGGGGCCAATCTGTTTCCTTCATGAAGAAATCTGAAATCTAAGAATCAAATAATCACGCTATCTTCCTGCTGGTGATGAGGAAAGTGGTAGAGTTCACTTTCAGATAGATTTCTACAAGATTCTGCAGTAACAGCTCTAGAAGTGCACGGAACTGAAAGTTAGTGATCTGCAGCTGGATAACAAGCTGCCATTTCCCTCCCTTTCAGTGACTGGGCATTCTTTTTTGATGGAAGCGCAGCAGCGTGTCACAGATCAACAGTCCTTCCACAAAGGGCATTCTGAGTGCTCTCCGTAACTGAGGTTGAAGTTTAAAAACCCCACAGACTCAAAATATCTAAAGAATACACACTGCTGAGGGTGGTGGGGAGGAGGGAAGATACAAAGTACAAGTGTACATGTTTTCAAAAACTGGTTTTCTAATTGTTTTGAAACAGTTGTTCCAATTTTGTATCTATTGACGGAAGGCAGAATGCCACAATTATTCCCTTTCAGAATACTCTGTAGAGCGGATTTATAGCCAAAGACCAAAATACTTGACAAGAACCTTGACACAACTGAGGAACACAATCCAGCATGGCAATATGACATATATATGGTGAATCCGTGATCATATCACCAACATATACAGCAAAGACGTGATGTTTGCTATCAAACTCCATTAAAATTAGCCCCAAATCCTTGGCAGCTCAGCCAACAAAAGACATTCAGTTAATCTCTTCTGTCTACTCCCACCCCTATGTTCAAACCCCTGACTGTACAGCTATCTTAAATCAATCAGAAATGTATTCAACAACAGGGTGAGGCTGAAGGATAAGATCTCATGTGCTACCCAAATGGTCTACCGTGTTCAGCTAGTCCCACCTGCTATAGTGAACAATGGTATTTTACACTTGATTCCATGTTCGTTGATGATGACTCATGTCAGCAGTCATGTTCCCACTTTGAATTAATCCAAGCTGATACAGGTCTCACACTGCAGCCCTCCACTGCAGAAGGGCTCAAACCCACTTTTTCATAGCTCACCCAAGATGAATTTTCTCTCTGAGAGAAAAGGTCTGAATGTGCCACTAGGAGACAGATGAATGATGTGCTGGACTAGGAACACAAGGAGAACTGTACTGTTTTTCTAGCTCGCTATATCCATCTCTGACAGCTACAAAAGGAAAAGTACACAAAAAGGGCAAGCATGTAGTAATACTTCCCTCAAACGTTCTCCCAGCCTCTAGAAATCTATAATGTATGAATTTTGAGCGTGAGGAACCATCTTTGTAATTATTAGCCTTAAATCTACTTCCAGAGTTGCCCCAATGAATATCTTCCAATCCTTTCTGAACAGCTGTAACTTTTCATACCATATCTCACGGTAAAGTTATACCTCAGTTAAACTGTACAGTCTTTTTTTGGGGTGGAAGATGGCCAACCCAGGGACAAAACTCCTTTCATTTGTTTCCTCCAGATACTCTGATTTCTCACGATAATCTCTGAAATGCTTTATAACTGCCTGTTTACGTTTCACAGTTAATTCATCTTTATGAAATAGGACATGTTAAGAATTTCATGCTTGTTCTACCATGAGTCAAGAAGTTTTCAAGTACTTTTCTGGAATAGAATACTAAGATAAAGAGCTCCGTGATCATATCTGAGACACATATGCTCAAAACCACAAAAAAGACCTGTAGTTCAAGTGTGTCACACCACAGAAAGATCTTTGTGAAAGAAGTTGTTAAACAGATACGTAAGAACGACTGATAAAGACCTTAACTTTTTAAGGTTTAAAGTTTAAAATGTTCACTTTTTTAACAGTGAGCCAATACATACAAGCCTAAGTGACTTAAATATGACAAACTAAAACCAAAGCAGTTTTAGGCTCACTTAATGACTATTCATGAATAGGAGCATGACTTGTGATCTACATTTCTTGATGATTTCAGAGAAAATTTACTGTGTTTGCTTAAGATCTCTGAAAACATACCATAGCTTCAAACCATTCTGACAGCAATCTACCTCAGTGCTGAAATGGTGAGTCACTGGAAGCACTAGATTCTTCTTCACTGTGAACATAATACAGTCTTTTATGGGAGTTTCTACCTCAGAAGTTCTCTCTTTTGGATTCCAGTGATCTGAGGCTGGTGTCTTCGAAGGGAGGGGGGGGGGGAAGATGGGACAGCTGTTGCCCAAATTTCTGAAGGTCTACAAATAGCTGCCACTAGCAAGAGTTACAGCTTTAAAGTGGTATTCTAGAACCCCATGGTCAGATAGTTACACTTAGGACAGCAATATCTGACAACCAAGCAGTAATTACACAGTACTTTGAAACGTGCACAACAGAACTATTTCAGGCTAACTTTTTAATTTACCCTTCTCTTGTTCTTCATTTTTATTGATTTAGATGGTTTAGCTGAGCACTACTGTCTCCACACTTCAACAGAGGCAGATGCCTTTTTATCAACACTGAAAAACTCTGCCCAAGTTAGGCTAGATTCAAAAATTTTAATTCACACTCAGTACAGATTCTGTTTAGTTTAGGTTATCTTGTTAAAAAAACCATACCATTATATACTGAATTTTGCCTGCACTGATGCAGAGGCCAAGGCTACAGAACTGAAGTTTCTTTGGAAACATGTTGTCTTCTAAAAACAATCACAGCACTGAGACTGGCACAATGGATGTCTGTTCTGTATTATGACTCTCCTCAGTGCAACTCAAAAATCAGCATAAGACAGAAAAATCAATAACAAAGACCTAAAAACAGCAACAGGAGTATGAAATAAAACAGAAGATAGAACAAGCAAGAACTGAAGTAACCACAAAAAGGCAACAAGCAAACATTACCATTTACAGCTCTCTCTAACATAAAATTATCAGGTCATCGCTTCCCATAGTCTTTTTTTAAAGTATGCACTAAAGCTGTCAAGAGATATGTATGCTCTATATGTATATGTATGCCTATAGAGATATGTATATCACTCTTGCTCCTTTTCAGTGGTAGACCCATAGAAGAAGAGACAAGACTGCAAGGTCAAGTCAAAAAAGTTTGACTGTAAGATCCAGCGTATGACTTGGAAGGACAAAGCACATTGTTATCACACAGTGAATAGCAGTGACAACTTCACATCTCTCAACTGCAAATTTTGTGGTTTTTTAGAAAAAGGTTTTGGGAAAAGCATGAAAAATATAAGTTGACTATACAACTGCAAAACACAGCACTGAGTATACCAAGTCTCTTACTGGCAAAACTGCAGTGTGCCACTGTCTGCCTTGAAGTGTCTTGATTCCTTTCTATTAAGGCAGGCATCTTAATGGAACAGCTTTCATGACTCCATTTTCTAATCCTCTTTTTTAGGACTAGATCCTTTCATATCAGTTCAATATTTTAGCTATTGTCTTTCCTCCTTCACAGTTTCTCAGTACCAAATTTCAACTGAATGGCTTCGCCCACCACCTTTATAGCAAAACTATAAATAATAAACCTCTCTGCTCCAAACTTGTATTTGTTTCCACTCAAACTAAAACTCACAGGTTTTCTTTTCAGTACTTTATTGCTGATGTGCAGCCAGCTTTCAGTGCAATGAAAAAACAAGCTCCTGACAGACTCCATCAGAACTGTTACTGACAGTGATATTTACAATCCTCAGCATTACCTGACTCATAATCTGAATATGCTGTTGGAGTAAATTATCTTCCTTTATTTAAATATTTATCTCAAGTTTTAATACTTTCATCCTATATGAACACACATGACAAGATCTTTTCTTGCTGTTCATATGATCAAAATTTCTACCTATCTTCATTGATTTCACCCAGATACATGCTTCTGACAAAACAAGAGCCCTATAATACTGGGGTGGGGAGAGGGAGGGAAGGAGGGAAAGGCAATACTGGGGTAAAAAAGTAACCACCTTCACCTCAGAAGGTACCATGAAATATCACCACCACCACCCCACCACCCCAAAAGAAAGTAATTAGATGATAAATCCTGTCCAAACACCATCCTAAAACAAACATGTAGCTACCATTATGCTGTTCCACAAGAATAAGTTATATAAAGCATTACTATTGTTTGGCAATATATGCCCTTCCAACTATCTATACCATTAGTTTAAAAAACAGAAAGTGCAGTGTGGAAAGAAGTAACAAATGGCATTCCATCAATTTCTATTCTGCACCCTCTCGTGAATCTATACCTCTTCAACATTAAACAGCAAAAAGGCTCTGCTTATAAAACAGCAGAAACTCACCAAGTCCAAATTCAGCACACTTTGTCAGATACCCTTCAGATGTTTTATTTTTGTTCAGAAAAATGGTGAGCTTGCTTTCCTTCATCTCAAAGCTGGTTCAGAGCACTGTATACCTGGGAGAGTGAGAGGGAAACCCTATATCAAAAGGAAAAAAGCTAAACCTATTTTACTAAAGCAAAGCAAATCAAGAGAAATTTCAATATTTCTCACCACATGTAGACTATGAAACATAAAGTTAATGTAATATTAAAATTTTTATTATTTAAGAGACCCACCACTCTAGACATCTGCCTAACAGCTGTCATTCATGGCTCTGACAGTGCGAAAAGCAAAAGTTCTATAAAACCATAATGACTGCTAGCTCTAAATGCAAAAAACTTGACCATGCAAAGTTTCAAAGATTTAAATTCTTTTGCATATGCTGAATTTCAAGTCAATACAATTAGCAATGCATACAGCACTGCTCTTCTAAATACATGCACAGCAGTAAGAAAACTATTTGGCTGGCACAAACGGATAAAAAATTCCATTTTTTATTAACAGATCACCTGACACCACTTAAATATCAAATTGAGAAACAAACTTGATAATCTTCTAAACTAGCCTCATGAGAGAGCTTTAAATCTTTCAATAACTTGTGAATATAGCTATGATTGTTTCCTACAAACTAACAATAGCCTTGAAAAAGTAAACCAAGTTCTAATTTAATAAGATATTTCATTTCCACTGGCTATGAGTGAATAGAGAAACAGGGGTACAAAGCCAACGCTGAGTACTAAAGGGAAACAGCCATTAGGTACATTAAAGATTCAATATTGCTCCCTCTGAAACTGATAGTTCTGTTATCAGTGACACAAATGAGCAGCATCAGGCTGTCAGAACAAAGAATGGACAAAACAAGGCTACCTTCACATGCATTACTTGTAGTAATTTAAGTAGTCAGGAAGGGAAGTGGGAGAATGCCTGAGGTAGACACCACTATAACACACCTATGAATGGAGCACAGAAGAAGGACTAGAAAACACTATTCACAAAATTAAAGAAAAGGATCTCAGAACTGGAATAAAACTGTTATCGTTTTACTTCACACATACAAAAAGATCATAAAAAGAGAACTGAGGAACTATTGACCTATCAGGCTCCTGCAGACAATCTACAAAAGTTTTCACTCAAGTACTGAACAATTGATGCACTGCAGACCTGTATTTCACCCAATCCATAGAATATGCAGACCTTCAATCAGGCTTTTCCACAAAAGGCTACCCTTTGTGATAAATGAACCTCTGAAAAAGATTCTAATATAACTTACCATTATGTATGGCATTCATCAACTTCGAGAAAGCTTTTGAGTTAGGAGAAAAAGGGCTTCATGTTAAGATCATGTTTAACAGACGCACAAAAGAATATATGTATAGACAGGAATTTCAGTGAACAATAATATACCTGAATACATCTTTCTTGTATTAGAGCTCTGATCATTTACAGTAGCACAAATTGTAAAATGGATTTATTTCTACCCACTGTAATTTTTTACTTATATTTCTTTTATCAGTGTTGGTTAGATCTTAAATGTCGAGTATAAGAACATTCCAGCACATGCCAATTAGGTGTATTCTAAAGCTAGTATTACAAATAAAAATTCAAATTCTTTCCAGTGGCAATCAGTCTCCCCAAGAAAAGACTGATTTTAATTTCATTGTCTGCAACAAATTTAGAAACTCAAACGGAAGTTGCCTTGCTAATTTTAATCACGAGGCATCTGTTTTGCTTCACTGATAGATTGAGATGAACTCAAGCAATCAAGTCTAACAGAAAACGGTTGTGTCTCCTGGACTTTAGAGAGCTCAGTTCAAGAACAACTCAGATTCATAGAAAGAATGTCCAACTAGTGGTACACCAAAGGAGATGCTCACATGAACTCCCTTTCCTTCACGGGTTGGGGTTTTTAGAGAGTATTGATCTCTAATCCTGAAGTGCCAGAACACACTCACATCCTCTGCCGTACAGCTGAAGTCTCTAACGCAGCCTCCACAGCACCACGACATCGTAATGCCCAATTGCAGAGTGGCGGCAGCCATGCAGATGCCAGCTCTCTTCCACTTATCCCACCAGCTTATTCCTGCTTAGGATAATGACCTCATGACTATAGAATTATTTTAGTTTCAGTTTGCTCGTTCACTCTTTCACACTACTAAGGAATAAAGCCTTCAGTTCACACATCTGGTTTGCCAAGGTGATCGAATGATTTTACAGGCCAGAGTGGGGCGAACACCTCCTGTCATACTTCCACGGGGCAATTTTCTACCTACATCAGCCTCTGAGATCTGACTGCAGTAACTATTTGGGTTCCAACATGGCAACTGCCTTAAATGCTCTATTTTTCTCTTTTTTACTCTTGCCACAACTGGAAGCTACTAAACATTGCTGTCATAAGCCATTTTTTAACTGCCAGGCTATTCTGAACATCAGAATTTCAAAAAAATGAATGAAGAAAAAAGACACCTTAAACTTCTGTCATTCATACTCAAACATTACAAAACTAATTCAGAAGCAATTTTGAAAAATTTAAAAGCCTTGACTTTTACCTACTGACTAAAACTGAATAACTAGCCAAAGGTACTTCAATGGAAATACTTCTAAAATTTGGAATATTTTAATTAAAGCAGTACATACAAAGTGTGTTCTCTAAAAACCATAAATACTAATGTTGGGGGGTTTAAATTTTGTGGTACAGAAAAAAACGCATGATATACAAAATTCTGTATGATTCTTGACAGAAGTGAATTAATCTGAAGTAAATGAAACTGATAATTTCAATTAACCTCAGCAGTTTTCAGAGAACTAACAAAATACAAAAATACACTTATCATTTACAAGGAAAAAAAAATCACTAAAATGCACAGAGCTAATATGACTGGAATCACATTATACTATACAGACAAATTCTTTCTCGGGTGCAGAGGACACAATGTAACTGCAGTCTGCCACTCTTAAGTGCAGAGTCATTTCACTCACACCTTCTCTTCACAGCCTTTATTTGATTATAATTATATCAGTTCATTCCACTTATGCTCAATTTTTTGTGCACAAGAAATAGCAGCCATTTTGATCTATCATTGCTTTCAACACTAAAGAAAGTCCCTTTCAAATTTAAGGAACCATTGGGTAGGTTTGGAAGGAAGCTTGGGGTGATGTTTTTTTTTTTCTTTTCTCTTTCTTATTTTTTATTTTATTCAAATAAGCTCAGTCCTAGACTGCTGAAGCTATATCTTTTGCTTTTGTTTCTTTAAAACTGTACCACACAGGAGCTACCACAAATCCAAGCAATCACATACAATGTATTCCCAAACATCACTCAATGGATATGACAAAGTTTCAAAGCAGAATACACTAGATACATCCCAAAACAAAATTTACTACTATCAGATAACACTTCATAGACAAATGAGGAAGAGATGCAGTTAAAAAGCTAACAAAACACTAGCTGTTCTAAAACAGACCTCATCCAATTCCACAAGGAAAGGCCTACACTAGATCAGTCCTGCTTGTGACTGATGGAGCTAATTCTAGACTCCCCCTAAGCCTCTCCACAGAACAGAAGGAGAACTGTTCCCCTACCACCACTCCCTTCCACACTCCATAAATTAGTAGAAGGCAGATGAAAAAAGGTGTTTTATTCTGGAAGGAAAAAAGAGCTACTGTCTTGGTTCCCGTGTAACTGCCTTTATTGGCAGCTATGTCTTTCCTGACTCCTGCACTGAAGTATCCTCTCCCAGCTGCCCAGTTTTCTGCTACAATGTACAGCCAAGCTATTGAAATCCAACATGCTAAGGTGTCAAGAAAGATTAGGGATGGTGAATGGAAACTATATATATATATGCATATGTGTGTGTATATATATATACATATATATATATGCATGCCAAAAACTATATGCTATAATCACTTCTCAGTGTTTTTGTTTATTTGCCATCTCTGCTGCCTCTCGCACTCTCCTCTCATTTTTGGCTAAATCTTTCTTCTCTTCATTCAATCCATACAGCAGCTGGTATTGTTTGCTTTCTTTAGAACCTTACAATTATTCCTCCTTAAAATCAATTCTGCTCAGAAAAAACTTGGATGCTTCCAGCTCATTCATTTCAATTTCTCAAATGACTCAGTATTAATACCTACATCCAAGCCACCAACCTCTCGCTGTTCATTACTTGTTTTTAAGGGAATTGGTTATGCATACAAAAACTGAAGTTCCACTCTAAACTTACCACTACTCCACAACAGAAAAAAGGCCTAGTGAGAAGGATGTTATTTGCTGTAACCAAGCCCTAAATCCATCAGATTAGGCATTTGTCCATGACAGATATCACACTTCAGGAAAAAAAAAAAGTTAAAAAAAAACCAAACCAAACAAATTCCAACAATTTGCATTTGACATTCTTATGTGAAAGTTAACTATACTGACAGCTTATGAGCCACTTTTTCATTTGTTTGGGGGAATGGAGGGTGTGTTTGGTTTTTTGTTTGTTTGTTGGGGGGGGTGTTCTGTTGAGGTTTTTTTAATTTACTTTGAATCTCTAGTCATTCTTATCTCACAGATGTTCAAAACAAATAAACAATGGGAAACAGAAATAAAACCAAGTCAAGTACACAGATCTAATAGGATTACTCATGCACAAGTCCCAGTGGCACGTTAATTTAGTTCTCTTAGCAGCTTCCATGAATCCCTTTCTCAAACTCAGATTTCTAGAGCTATACTGGTCCAAAGAACATAGATGCTCACTCACTTTTTATGGCAAATTTTTTCCATTTTTTCCAGTTACTTAGTTTAGTGAGAACCCTTTCCTGAACCTTTTACCACTGCATGCAATTCTCTCTCACAAAAACATATGCAGCAAGCTAGATCACTGTCAAAATGAACAGTTTACTTCCTGCTATCCTTATGGCCTTCTCACATATCTACCAAATCTGACACTGAAAGATGAAGACTTCTATTTAAAAGCTGAATAAAAAGTATAGAAAGAGCAATATGAAGTAATGAGTTTGCATCTAAACTAGGTGTTAAATCCCAGTTTGGTTCAAATGGACAAAAAATGGCTTTATATTAAGGATCAGATAAGAAGTAGCTTTTCTAACAACACAAAATAGCTTATTTCATTTACTATTTCCTGCATTACCACCACAAAAGCCCTTGCAAGAACTGTCCTGGTAAGTATTCTGACAGCACATTCTGTGTATATGGCATACCTGTATATCAAGTTCCTACAACACCTTTTCAAGTATGCCTAATACTCTTGAAAGAGAATTTTATTTGAGTAAATTTCTGGAAATAAATTTTTGGCTTACCTCATCCAATTTTCTGCATTTTAATCACGTTGGGGAGATTTATCAAAAATGAGCTCACATTCAGATGGATCTACATGCAGATCTTGCAGGTACAGGTAATGTTTGTACAGTATCAGGAACTACCACACAATGAAAAGGCACTGGGACACAGTGTCACTTACTGTACCTAAGACACATCTTTATGGAGCTACCAGGGGACCACCTGACTGCAAATCCTCCAGTACAGAGCCAGAATTGCTGGGATGCATTTGCTGCAGCATTGTGCCAAGTGACACGCTACAGTACCACAGCACAGGTGGCCTGGAGCTTCAGAAAGCTGCTGTTCTTAGTACTATCACATCCATACAACCTGCTTAAGGAAGAAAAAGTAATTACGTATGTAAGAAGGAAGCACAGGGACTTGATAATCAGGCACTTGGCCGTATTATATTTGTTTTAAAAAGCAGTATAGCTCCTATACATCAACATGTGAATCTCTCCATTCTGAGTCTTAATGGATTTGTCCCTGAGCAACATCTTTCACTGAAAAGCTCAATTATTCTAAGGTAACTAGTCTTTTTTATGTCACTGTATTATGTTAGCATTTCTATTTAACTTTTTTGTTTTCTTTTTGAACTTCATAAGGGAAGTGCAGAAATTACTATGATAATTAACAACAGCTCTAGACATCACAGCCTCTCCCCAGATATAATCCTGAGACAACCTCCAGTCAGTTTAACTTCTGGTACTGCAGTTCTTCACATCAAATAAACGAAAAATTTAAAAGCTAAGTACACTTCCTTCTGATTTTAAGAACCTGGCTGTAGTGCTGTCACCTCTGACTGACAACAACAACAAAAAAAGAATTTTACCATATGAATTGGACAGTCTTCAGAGGGACAAAAATGCTTCAAGAACTATCAACACATACAACACCTCTTATTTTTCAGCTATATTTGATTTCTGAAAGACTTGAAAGTCTGTAAGATCTGAAAAGTACAATTTTCAAGGAAGGGTAAAAAACCTTACTGCTCCTTTTATAGGCAAGCCTCTTCTCTACCCTCCCCCACACTCACTTTTTTATGTTCCCATGTCACCTTTAACAGATTTTATGGAGTTAAAAGACTGATTGCTATCTCACATTTGACTTACAAAGAATGCCATACTCTAGTAATTGACTCCAGATGCTGAAAAATGTTCACACTCAAGAAGATGAATATTTTAATTTTAAAATATATATACAAAAACCCTCTTAATTTGATACCATTTTGAAAGTCCATTTTTTAAAATTAAGTAATTTTAAAGGAGTTTCTGGGAACTAAACCGTTACAAGTAAGGAAACACTTGTATCTCACTTTACTTTCCATGCAGTAATAGAATTAAGAAATATATCCTTGATCTTCAGAAAAGGGATACATCTCTAAAGCAAATATCAAATTCTGCAACAAAGACATCTGATAGGACAGAAATCATAATTGCTTCAAGTGTCTCCTTGTTCTCCTGCTCTATCTATTTACAATTCTAATTCTTAGATTTGTAATAAGAGTTAGAGAACTAACATAATCTAAGCACAAAACTGGAAGTCTCAGTACATCTTCCCTTCCTGCCCTTAATTTTTTAAATGTAATAATGATAATACCACATAATTTACTCCACGTATCTGGAAAGACAATCAGGCACTGGAAAAGCAGGCATTTATTTTCTTCACTATGCAGACAACAGTAGCAAAGCTGTCAGCCAGATCTCATTCATACAGCGTAGTTTATGCAGATTATGCAGGCCTAAAGTTAGTTTTTATTAGGAGTTCAAACCTAACACTAAATATATACAAGGCTCTTTGTAGGCTTATGGATCAAATATAACACAAAAGCAAACCGTTTATAAAAAGCTCATGGACTTCCCTGAAAACCTTCCCTTACCAAACAAAAAAGATTTATAGCTAAATTTGCAAAGTAGTAAGTAGAGAAACTTAGGTAGCCTTTAAGCCCTCCCCAGTCTATTTACTTCTCTGCCAGTATCAATACAACTAACAGTCAGTGTATTCATGCAGATATTATGTTTCAAAAAGTTTGTATTTAGATGCCAATTCTGCAAATAACTCTGTATGGGCAAAAATCTAGACCTGCAGAATTTCTTGTAATTGTTACTAAATTAATATTTGGGCAGAAGACTCACAAAGCTTGAATAAAAACAGTACTTCAAACAGTTTAGAAATATTTACACATCTTTTTGCTAAGCTGTTTAAAATTATGCCTTTCTCCCAAAATTATTAACTACCAAAATTTTCTTTATTTTGTTATTAAATGAAAGACCTAAAAGGGAAGTCAAGAAAATACACATTCCCGTTCCTGTATTAATTTTTTTGCTTTGTTGCTGGTTCTTTTAGCATGTGAAATGTATTACAAGTTCATAATTCAAACATACTATTTGCTGTTGACTGTCAGAGAATAACAAATAAATAAGTTATGACATCTTTTGAAATTTAAATAGAAGCTAGTGCCCAGATTCACCATAATTTGGGAATCTAGTTTAAAGATATAATCTTCAAAATTTCTATTTTAACCTGACAGACACATTCTCATACAACAATTAACCAGTCACATAACTTCCACAGCTGCCAAGATCTTCTCTGATGGCAGGCCTTAGCAGCTTGACATGGAAGCTCCATCCATGTCCTTCCCTGGGACTTTTTTTTTCACTTCAGAAAGCCCTCCCATCTGTTTTCACTCAAAAATAAAAACTTTACAATTTTTTTGAGAAAGGAAAACTTTGCCTTTTTTTAAATCAAGTTTTGTTTCAAAGCTATGCTCCAACAGTTTCTGGTCTTGCAACATTCACAGGGTGGCTGACTGGCATCTCATGCACAAAACAGTGCTTCCATGGAAAGTCAGGCAGCTTGGAGTCTTCAAGAGTGGAACAGGCTGAACACTTCTTGTTTTCAGCAGCCCATCCAATTAAGCACTACATATCTGTATTTTTCCATCGACTTTTTTTTTTTTTTTAACAGAAAACAGGGCAATTACCAGTATGCAATTACAAAAAAACCCCAAATCTTGACCAGGAATAGTAATTCTTTTTGTATCACAATTATGGTCATGATTCTAAACATTTTTGTAAACTGAAATATTCTCAAATGGAAGATATTCCAGTCTAGCAAAGAGCTTCAGACTCTTTGAAAAGGATGTTTTAAAAATATCAGTCATTGTATGCCTCTTCTCAATTTTCAAATTCATAGTCATATTTTAGGAGGAAATTAGTATCATAAATAAAGATAGTACTTTGCTACCTGCAACATGTATGGAGTAATTTCTATTAATTATGATGTAACTTTTCTACCCCTTCTTGAAATGGGTGTCACAGTGATGACAACAGCCTTTTTTTTCCCCTAAGTACAATAATGTTCAGCTCTCCATCATTATTCAGAAATTTTTCATAACTGTTTTCAAAATACATCTCTGTTAAAAGCTTCATTGTTCAGTATTTTTTTGTCCACAGCCTTCCTAATCAAGGAATTCTTATTCATTACATCCAAGTTCATTTTTTACAACATACATTTTTAGAAACCACCCCGACCCTCAGAGCAAGCAGCAAAAATGACTTAACTTCTCAATCTCTGATAAAAGCACAGAACATACTACATTGGGAACCAATTCTTGCAGACCCGGGCTGCCTGAAAATTTACTACTAACTACTATATTTTAAAGTGCATTATTTACCCAGTTACAAACTACTTCATATGCTAAACTGATGCACCATGCTAGATTTTCTTTTAAAAATCAAAGAGATAATACAGCACAGAATTAGGTTCATAGGGAAGGACCAAATAAACATCTCTGCAAGCACATTGATTTCTTAGCTCTAGAACTTCCTGCACCTGGAAATCAAATAAATATGTTCGACTAAACTGTATCTTCTAGGAAATAAATTTTCAGAACTGAGATTCATTCAACTACTACTTTCTCTCACTTGATCATGTTTTACTTTTTTATTAGGTTAAGGATCATTGTAGTACCAGTTTTCAGTTCCTCATATGACATCCATAGTCTGACAAACTCACTCCTTAGCTATTCTCCAATAATGTGCTTTTTCCAGTCGTTGAATCCTTCTCATGGCTCTTTTCCTTACACAGAGCAAATCACAGAACCACACAGATTATTCAAAGACCAGATAACCTCTGAACATGGAGCTGCCTTTCTCATTAGCTTGCCGTTTATGCATTAAAACCTTTCTAAACACAGCTCAGCACTGGAAACTCAGACACAACTGATTAATCACCTTTATCCTTTTTCTCTACAGCCTTTCTTTCCCCAGAAGGCCATCCTTATCCTGCAAGTACACATCCATCTTTCCAAGGCATAATCTTCTATTTTAGCTCCACCAACATAACTCTTAGTTTGTACAGCTGACCAAGAGATTCACTTTACCCTGTCCTCATAACCAGACTTTTTCAAAAATTGCAGACTTTTCCAATGGATTTCACAGACTATTCTGAATTGGAAGGGACCTACAAAGATCAGGGAGTCCAACTCTTAGGTGAATTGAGGATCGAAGCCATGACCTTGGTGTTATAAGCACCATGCTCTGACCAACTGAGCATAAGGACAAATAACAAAACAAAGTAAACATTAGTTTAATAATTCTCTGATCAAAATAAAATTGAAACTTACCTATTACTATAGTTAGTGCAAGGATTTGCTGACTTCCTATCATTACAAGCCTTTATTTAAAATGTCATGCTGTATCAATTGAAATGCAGACATCTACTATGCCACTTTTTTAAAAAAAAAAAAGGAAATAAAAAAAAATTAGTCCAATAAGTTATTTTCCGTAACTCTCAATATCCACCACTAATCATTACACCTTTGTATGTCTTAACATCTTTCTTTCTTCTGTCAGACACGTCCTAATTGCATACCATTAACTACTTGCCAGTCTCTTACAACTCCATGAGTTTTAAAGACTTACGAAAATGTAACACTGACAGTCTAAAAGCATGGAAACACAAGGTATTCATCATCAGGAAATGTCAATACTTCTGGCTGTAGCTGTTGATAACAACTGTTTTACTTAAGAACTTTGATCCATTTCATGATAATCACCATTTTCATAAGCTACTACCTCGTGATTTCTTCTCTGTTACCTGATGAATGTCTCCATGTTTTCTACACCAACAATCATCAATTTTAACATTTTAATCATGTACACCATTCACCAATCTCAACACCATTTCTGTTGAGCCTCAAATATGAAGAATGAAATTCTCTGCACATTGATTTTGCCTTGTGCACTTTCTACACCATTTGCTTAGTCTTAAAAGGCCATTAATATCTATTAGTATTAATTTGTTGTTTATATTCTATCTCCTCTGAATACAAACTGGCTTTTTAATGCAGCAAGACTTCTGCTTTGGTGCACTTTGCAGATAGCACAAACTGTTTCAGAACAATTTTTTCTAAACTCTTTCTCCCAGTAGATTCAGCTACTAAGTCAAACTTTAAACATAACATCATGAAGATTTAACATAAGTACTTGAGGGACTTAGTATCTCAGTGAGAATAATTTCAAGTTACTCTTCTTCTTTGAAACCCAGAGTCCTCTTGCATCATCAGTACAACAATGAGCTTAACAGTCCGATGATCTTGCTGTTACACACGTTACAGCATAACGTGTGTAACATTGACAAAGGTTTCAGCACTGCTTGAATCAGATGGGAAAGGAGAACAAAATACACAGAACTAATCTGAAGCATTTAGCAAACTTGTATATAAAGCTGAAACTTGACTGCATAAGACATAAGATCAACTCAGAGACACCTGTGCCAAAAACATTAATGGTTTCTCAGAATTTGAAATACTGCTTTATTAAAGTACAATACTGAGTCCTTTATTCCAAAAAGTGTCTAGTGTTACCAACCACAACATACTGAAGACGGGCTGAGAATATATATGATCATATATTTAGGCAGAGATAAAAACGCAAAAGACAAATTCTAATTTTGCCTCAGTCAGGACAAAGGAATTCCAGAAGATGGACACAACAAGGGTGCTGAAACAATGGGCTAACCATTTCAAGGCCCAATAGGTAATTTAATCTTTTCCAGTCTTCTTAAAGAAAAAATAAAAAAAGAAAAAAAAGCGCGCTTTTTTTTGGGGTTTACAGTACACATCAGGACACAAAATCAATTTTACAAAAATTAAAATACTGAAGCAAATAATCCCCTGAAGTCCTTAGCTACTGAAGCCGATACTATACAATTTGTTGTACACTTGAAATCAAGAGCAGAACTGGGAAAGGCAGAGAAGTGCTTGAAGCACTGTAATAACTCCAGCAGCAAGTATCCATGCTGAACTTGGAAGACAACTGCACGAGAACTTTATCTACCATGAAACAGAAATTTCAGTTAACTTCTGATACTTGATTGCTTTCCATTTTACATTGCTGCATTATTCCAGAAAAGTCAGAAGGTACCGTACGTCACATAAAATGTTCTTTTCCCTACTGCCATGGGACACAAGCTCTCAATGCTGTACAATACTAGATTAGAAATCTTTAAATATTATTCCCTAGAAGGCTGCTGAGAATGAACTTTATCCTCAGAATATAGTTCGTGTGACCTGGAAAGTTAGATTGCTCTATAAAATTGTTGAGTTCAGATAAATCCACACACACACATACACCCCCCGCCAATAAAAAGATTTGAATCCTGAAATCACTCCAAAGACCAGCCCTATTTGGGGTGAACCATTATCAGCTTTATATAAAAACTCCTGCAATAACTGACTTACACCTTTTTAGACAATAAACTTACACTGCTTGTGAATTCTCAACAAAAAGTGAAGTATGGTTTGTAAATGAGCTGATATCTAAAGAAGTTTGGTGGGGTTTTCTTAAAGAGGGACGGTTTACTAGTACTAGATGTACTAGTAAAATATTAACTTACTAGAAAAATTCCATATCACCCTACTAATTTATATTTTATTTAATTTTTTTAGAATTTATCTTATTCCTTTGAATACAATGTTAAAGTAATGTACACAATGTTTCCTATCAGGTTATAAATACATTTCAGAAAGAATAATAAAGAGCATAAAGACTGAACATTTAAGTGATCAAACCTTGGATACATTAGATCAGTTGCATGGCAAATGAAATACAACCTGAGTGTATGTGCTGTAATAGCTTCTAATCACATGTCCTTATACTATACCTACATTCATGGTACATCTCTGTTCTTATTAAGCAGGAAAAGAGAAAGCCTGTGGACTGGATAAGTTTGGAAATGACAAATATTTTTACAGAATGAGCTGAATGTACTTATTCTGAATAAAACGTTTTGAGAAGACATTTAATTATGTATAAATAGCACATGATGAGTCTGCATTACCTTTTAAAATAAACTTCCCTTCACATTTCATCTCATTTGAACATTAACTATGAACACAATTATCATACACCTGTGAAGTCGTGTTTTTCATAATCTTTATGGATCTCAACAAGTGCTCTTAAGAAAACTGAAAGAGAATGATAGCTTCAGATAGCTGCTGTTAGGAAGGCTATTTAAAAAAATAGAGGAGGATATTCTTGCAAAAGTGCCTCAAAACCTTTGTTTAGTATGGTCTAGCTCATTCCTGAGTCTGCTTCTTTGAAGTATCAAGGCAATTCCAAGAGGAAATAAAAACTTTTTGGCTTGAGTACCCTGTGTTTTCATTCACTACATTTACATGCACAAAATCTTATCTGGGGGCTCAGGTCAAATAATTTAGATTCACTTGCTGGATCTTGTTACTGGACAACGTGGGCACATTGCAAAGAGAAACATGAACATATTACACCTTCCTCACTGCAACACAGCTGTAAATTTGGGTTACTGGGTTGCTAAACCCAAAAAATGCTTATGATGAAGTGAGAAAAGCAGCATTACAACCATAAGAAACAGGGGAGATCAGGGAGAAGGGTACATTACAACAATATGCTCTGATTCCAGCAGAAGTTTCTGGATAAATTTAGAGCTCGTGCTCAAAGATGAAGACATTGCATTTGTTTTTGAATCTCTGGGTTTTCTTGGTTTTGCTGGGGTGATTCTGTTTACGAATTTTGTTTGCTTGTTTATTTATATTCATGTTCTTCAGCATCCTCAGAAAATGTCACTGTTTTAGAGGACAGGTCTAGCACTGGCTACCAAGAATCTAAGTATACTTAATAGATATGACATTACAGGCTGAATATCATTATAAAAGTAGTAAAACCTACATGGTATTTCCATCCATGTATTTATTTACAAAGCGTTTAACATTATCACTGCCATTTTCTAGATGGAAGAGTGAGATGTAATAAAGAGGACAAAGGAAGCAAGAATGGACTTGGACAGGGAAAGGCCTGTTGAAGGAGCTGACAAGAGCAGAATATTCTAAGACAAATATAAGAGGGGAAACATAGGTCATCCACATCAAACCAAGACCTTGTACTTCTATCTCTTACCCCAACTACAACAATACATAATCCACCTCAAAGGGATTGTAAAGGAATAAGAAAGTTCATACTCTAATAATCAGAACACTGATGTAAATCTGTCAGATGGTCTCTGTTCACAACAGATAAGAGGTGAACATGTTCTTAAAACCGTGTTTTAAACAAGAAGATAAATAGCAAAGCATGAAGTTTTGTCATATAACATTTCTCTTCATTGATTTTAATACAGGAAAAGTATTTTTTAATATAGTTGCTACTGCTATTGCCATTATTATTCATAGTAAAAACGATCATTTGCCTGTATCTAACTGCCTCAAAACAACGTGGCTTTGACACCAAGTTTTTAAGAACCTGCCTTGTTCTGAAAGAAACACAGGGTCTTTTTTCCTCAAACTATGTATTTTTTTAAAGTATCTCTTGCTTATAGAGTGAAAGTATACAATACAAAAAGCATAAAACCCTCCCCACAAGCAAGTATTCAAGGTCCATTTCTCTTTTCCCCCAAAACAGAAAAATTAAGCCAAAAAAAACCCCACTATAATAACAAAAAGGACAACATTTCAAAGTTTCAAAAGTGAGGTAATTAATTATTTTTTTTAATCACAAAAGCTTTGAAAGAAACTTCAGGGCAACAAAGACTTCGGCAGATAAGAGTATTCTGCCAAGCCATTCCACACACAGGTTTACAGGAAACAGAAAGCCTCTCACAGCCCCAGATGCGCATAACATTTAGAACAGAGGAAGAACAAACCAGCCAATTTCAATTGCTAAACAGCACACGAGAATATGAAAATGTCATCCAGCTGCACAGGAGTCCAGATTCAGAATATAATTTTACATGTTTAAACTGCTCATTCTCCATGTAGACATTCTGATTTTTAGTTAAGCTAAATTGGGAAAATGTAATCGAGGGACACACTCAGCAAAGCTGACATACCTGAGTACCAATTTTGTTTTCTCTGTGTAACAGAACACACAGACAATGAAGTCCATACTATCAATTTTTTTTTGCTAAACCTGTCACATTTTTAAAGAACCTATTTTTATGCAACTTTTCCCCCTACAGCTTCAAAACCTGCATTTATATAGCCTATAGGTCAATACACAGGTCAATCTACTACAGCCACCTACAGCACAGTGGCACCTATACACGGAACAAAACTTACTTCTCCAACAGTCCTTTTTCCCCCAGTGTGATTTTCATGATATTTTAAATTATATTATGTTCTTGAAAAGCATACTTAGAATTATAACTAAAATAATAAAAACATATTTTGAGGTAAGAAAACAAATCCAATAAATGCCTACCTGAACCCACTGGAGATGAACCAACACTAAGACTTTGTAAACTTCCATTCCTGAGCAAAGTTGGAGATTTTTGAAGACCAGAGCTTGTCACACTTCCTGCAGCAGATGCCACAGATGAAGTTGGGGAAGCAGAAGAAACTGAAAGATGGGAAATACTTTCTTGACTTTTATTTCCTTTAGGTCTACCAGGCCCATGTTTACTTTGTTTATTTCCTTTCCGTTTCTTCTCTGTTACAGTTTCTTCTTCTATTCCAGAAGTCTGAGCTCGTTTGTATGCTGTAGAAGTAAGGCTTGAATTACTTATGTCTCCAGGTGAGCTGTCAAAGTTTTTAGATTGGGAAACAGCTGCTGACGATGAAGGGAGACCAATTAAGGAAGTGAAACAATTGACTCCCCCCTCTTGGCTCCCAGCCTCTCCTTTATGTACATCTTTGGTTGAGGAAGCCTGTTGAGAATGCGTGAAACTGTCACTTCGCAGATCTGTGTCTGTAAAACTCAAGAAATCTTGGGGAGACTGAACTGAACTTCCAGAAGATGACTTTATGCTCCCAGGAGTGCCCAAAAAGCTTCCTGAAAAAAGAAAGAAGTACAATTATGTTTTTCTGTGTAGTTGATGAAAACTGATGGGAATTATTACTATCTTAAAATAAAAAACTTTAATGTGGAAGGACTTTATGAAAAGCATTATCAAGAGCTAAAGAATTTATTTTTTAAATAACTCATTCGTTCTCCTGCTGATCTTCACTTTGCTGAATATGATTCTCAGATTCCTGTCTGAAATTCAGATTTGAATCTGGGGCACAAACAAGGTGAAAATGAATAAAAGAAGAGTAACAACTTTGCTGCTTGGGCAACTTTGATATCCATCATGTTTTGAAGCCATAACAAACACTTGGTGCAAATCGGAGCAGGTTTTTTTTGACCATACATGTATATAAAAAGAAAGTTGATAGAAATGTGCTATGATCACATCTACACTATGCCTGCAATCTTCCTTACTATTCTACCTAAAATCAAGGGTCTGACATGGGTCAAGGGAACAACAAATGGGCTTAATTTTCCCTGGCTGAGGAGGAGTTCCACAGAAGACATATTTTTCAAAACTACAAGAGAGAACGTGAAAAACAGTGTACAAAATTGCCATTTTAAGACTTCTTTAGCACTGTCACAGACCCATAAAGATCATTTGTGTAACAGAATTACATTCCTTCTTCAGTATTTGGAATGTAGTAATTTCATCACTGTATTTATTAGTGCATTCAAGGCAGAAAATGAAGCACTCTCGGGAAATACAAACATCTACTTGCACTGAAATTCCCTAATTTTATACAGGTGGGTGTATCTGGGTACTGTTTCACAGAGTTCAGACTGATGACAACATCAAGAAAATACTCCTAAATATGACATTAGGTATAAAAAACCCATGTCCTTTAAAAACTAGTGTTTTATCATTAGTAGTCCACTAAACATTAAGAATTCAATTTAAAATACAATTTACATAAATACAGCTATTTAAAAAAACCCACAAAAATATCATTGTTTTGTATTTTAAATAGGTTATATCAACTTCACTTAATGCAGCCTAAAAGAAAATACATGCACATAGTAAAGATCTATTTTGCCATCTGCAGTAAGATTTTTCTTTAAATGAAGAATTTCAGAAGGTAATTTTCAAAGTTTTGAGAATTTAAACAAAAAAACACTTCCTCTTCTTTCAAGTAAAAAAACCTGAAATATTGGAAGAGTTCTAGACAAATTTACAAGTATTTGCTGCATAAATAAACCCAAAGGAAAATCAACATCACAAAGTATAAAGGACAGTCAGCTACTAGACACCACAGTGAAAATTACTGAAAATTACTTTATAAAGAGCCTAGTTTGTTGTGTTTCAAAATAACATGTTTTATTAATTATGGAATTTTAAAAAAACTTTTAATTTTTTAAATTTTTTTTTTAATTTTGACAAAGATGTCATAGTAAAATTTGCTTTTCAGAAGTGCCCATAGTACACACAGTGGGTTTTAGCAAGTTCAAAAAATAAAAGATTTTGTATTACCTAAGGTAAATAAACCTTACATACTCACCTTCTGCTTATCTATTTCGATGACAAAAAAATTAAGTAAAGAGGTCTTTCACTCTGAAGAAAATGGTATATTTCAAATATCTGCATCTTGAAAAATTATTGAGGGGCCATTGCATCCTATGCATTAGGTAGTCTGGTTCTGTTCTTTATCCAATGTACTGACTAAAAAACACCAGTATTACTCCCTTAAAGAGCTAAAACCTCTAGACTCAAATTCATATTAAAATTTACCCCAGCTTAACTTTTTGGCACATAAAGACACTTCTGTTAGCAGCTAAAGAGAATATTTTAACAGTCTGAACAAAATCATCAGTTTTGTCCTTTAAAAATGCACAACCTTCTTTTTCATGTTATAGCAACAAACAAAAAACCCTGAAAAGAGCTGGGTTTTCCCTTAAGTGAAACAACATTCTCAGTACTGAGGATAAAAGATTAATTACTTTTCAAGTTCTGCATACATAAAATTTCTAATTCATGTCAACAATCACTACCTTGCTGAAAAGGGCTAGCTGCAGTCACAGTCGTTCCTGGATTTCTTCCAGCACCAGGCTTTCTTCCCCTCTGACCTGAGCTGTGACCTGCAGATTTCTTCCCTTTGCTCTCTGACCCTCTAGTCTCTGAAGAATCTTTTCCACTTGAAACGTGTGTAGGAACTTCCTGGAAATTTGCATTTGTAAATCGAGCTGAGGTATCTTCCAACCGCTTCAAGGAGCCTGACATGGAGTTGTTGCTAGTGCTTGTGTATGTCTGGCATTTTGAAAGAGAAAAGAAATCAAAGAAACAAGTCACACAAAAAACTGTAACAACTGTTTAAAAGACCTCATTCTTTCAAACAAACATAGAAGTGCTAAAATACTAATGTAACTAGAAACAGCAGGAATTACAGAAGCTGAACTGTGAAGATTCTCAGCAACCAACTGAAGTACATAAAACATCATTTTGTGGGTAAAAATGCATAATGGCTTTGGTTGACATTTTTTACTTCACTGAGGTAAATGAAAAAATCGAATGGCTACAGTCTTTATAGTCTATTTAAATAAGATATTGTTATTTTATGCTTAAAATTAAAAATTAAAACTAAGCTTTTAATGCTTTACTGAACATACAATTTTTATGCCTTTTCTGTTAAACTGGAAATGTTGTTCCATCAGTGGAACTGCTGAAGGCTTTAGAACCTAAGAACTTGCATTTTTAAGACTTTATAGTCTCAACACCATGCCAAAATCAACTCCCTGGCATGTGAACCATCCCCCATTGATCCAATTCCTTAAGAACCACTAAGTAAAGAAGACACATGAGAGAGCTGACCGAGACACACTTAATTCAAACCCTCTGACAGGTAGGAGAACACTCTTGAGCTCCCAATGCAAATTTCTTACTCAATCCCTACCCACCCCCAAGAATTCTGGCCCTTCTCCTACACTCATACACTCTCCACAGGGCTTTCAAAAATTTCATCTTTAGGTCCATTATTCGTCTGTCAAATTTTGCCAGAATTGTTCCTATTGGTGAACAATAGTCAAAAGAGGTTTCACAGAAAGTAATTAGGTGGGCAAGGAAACTGCATGCACAACATTAGGAAATCATACAAGGGAATATTATTGTTCTCATGACAGAAGAAGATGTGGAGTTGTGACAACAATTTTAGTAACATAAGAAAGAAAATTCAAACAAAATCAGGAAAAAGAAAAAAGTTCTACTGTTATTTATACTCTAGCCCCTTAGTAAAACAGCTGTTTAAAGCTTCTTTAAAAAAATATGGATCAAACCCAGAAGCTACTCATCTGTTCAAAACGAGCTTGTCTGGTTTTCAGTTCTTTACAGAACAGAACTGAAAATAGTATCTACAGTTATCTCCATTAAAGACCACACAAACATATGCCTCTTAAAATTGAGCATACACACACATTTTCCCTGCCCCAAGTGGGATGCTTGCTGAATCTAGGCCTACAACAGAATGTTTCTTCATCTTTACATAAAGCTTTGTATACCAGCTATACAAAGTTTTCCATATTTTACTAAAATAGCTAAGACATTTACATAAACCTTACTTTTCAGCTGCAAATGACAGAAGACAACTAAATATACGAGCTTTGAGGAAAGCAAATATTTCAATCTATTTGCATACCAGGGCCAGGCAATGACAAGTAGGCATTAATTTGCAAACATTGGGCTGTGATTTGGTTTCACTGCAAGCCTGAATCCCACTCCTGGCAGATTTTGAAGAATATGCACGCACAACACAGTTCTGCTTTGGAAAATTTTTCTTCAACAGGTATTTGCATTTCAGAAGGTGCTATAAGGTGTACTGAAATCTACATGCTTAGTCAGAGAATCATTAACACCAACATGATGAAATACGCCCTAAGCACAGAGAGCTACTGTCATTTTTATGGTCTCCATCTATCACTCTGTGTGCCCTGAAGAGTTACACCATCCATCTGCAGCAACTCTTAAACCTTCTAGGGATTTATGGTAAATGTGCAATTATCACTCTTGGTATCATAGTATGTTCCAAGGTTTGAGTGGCCTTTAGCCCTATGCAGCTGTAAAAGGCAGAAGCCTTGCACAGAGAGGGGAAGGACCATGGCAAGTAATTCTCCACAAAAATGCCAGATGGTAAGAGCAGAGTCCAAGCAAAAATCAACCAACCCAAAAAACCCCCAAAACCAACACTGGGTTTGCATGGCCAGGTTTTGGTAGTGAGGGGGCTAGAGGGGGCGTTTCTGGGAGAAACTGCCAGAGGTTTCCTCCATATCTGGCAGAGCCAATTCCAGCCAGCTTCAGGACTGACCCAGTGCTGGCCAGGGCTGAGCCCATCAGTAATGGTGGTACACCTCTATGACAACATATTGAAGAAGGAAAAACAAAAAAGGGTTATTGGGCAGATGTAATTGCAGCCAGAGAAGAGCAGAGTGAGAACATGTGAGAGAATCAACTTGCAGACAAGGTCAGTGAAGAAAGAGGGTGAGGAGGTGCTCCAGGCACCACAGCTGAGATTCCCCTGCAGTCCATGGTGAAGACCACAGCGAGGCAGCTGTGCCCCTGCAGCCCATGGAGATCCATGGGGATGCAGAGATCCACCTGCAGCCTATGGAGGAAAGCCACGCCAGAGCAGGTGGATGCCTAAGAGGAGGCTGTGAGCCCCTGAGAGGTCTATGCTAGAGCAGGCTCCTGGCAGGACCTGGAAACCTGTGGAGAGAGGAGTCCATGTGGAGCAGGTTTCGTGGTAGGACTTGTAACCCTGTGGGAGATTCACACTGGAGGCAGGCTGTGCCTGAAAGACTGCACCCTGTAGAGAAGTGATCCACGTTGCAGCAGTTTGTGGAGAAGTCTAGCCCATGGGATGGACTCATGCTGGAGAAGTCCATGGAGGACAGTCTCCCATGGGAGGGATGCTGGAGTGGGGTAAGGACTCTTCTCCTTAAGCAGCTGCAGGAACAAGCAGTGATGAAATGCTCATAACCCTCACTCCCCATCTCCCTGCACTGCTGGTGGGAGCCAAAGCTCAAAACCCGAGACAGAAATTTTTTATGAGGAGTAAATATAGGGCTGATGGCTCTTCCCAACTAAGAAAGCAGGCAGAAGAAGAGTCAGCAAGAGAATTCAAATTTCTAAGTTATTGTAGTTCTTCTTAAAACATTCTCTATGTCCCAAAAGTGAAAAAATGTAGTGCCACTACATTAATCAAAGAGTAGTCAGGCATTCTTATTTAAAGCTTTTTCAAACTTAACTGATTCAGGCTGAACAACATTTGCTGAGACATTACAGGGATGCACAAAAGTGCCTCTCAAAATAGCAGAGACTAGAACATCAGTAAAATTTCTTGGAATTAAATTCTGCAGAACAAACAGGCAATTCAAGTACACTAACAGAAGGTAAATCCAGAGTTTATCATGCAGCCTTTCATGATTCTTTCTTAAGAAACCATTCATCCAGATAAAAATATGCTTTAAGACATCACCTGTATAAATGGTCATTACCATTGGATTTACAAAGGATTTAACATCTTTAAAAAGGAAAAACAAATTTCATTTCAAATTTCAGTTCCCCCCACAGGAACATTATGGTAGCAGAAGTGATTATATACCAGGATAAAGTCATGCATTCAGTACAAAGAAAGACTGCTGTGAAACAGACATCAGGTCCAAATCAATTCTAGCAACTCTATGTAAAAGGACACATAAAAGTAATACATTAATACAATATTCTGAACAAAAGATTCATCTTAGAAAAAAATAAAATTTCAAAGTTTTGAGGAACGCATTATGAGTTTATAATCTAGAAAAGCAAATGCATGTAAATGGTGTTAAAAAGACTTAGAAAAAAAAAATTAACCAAAGGAACTAGCCACAAAAAAAACCCAAAAAAACCACTTCCATATATCCAGTAGATGCTTTTAAAAAAAACATAATCACACTTAGCAACCTCACTTAAAAAACTGAACAACAATTTTCCTGATGATTTGAAGCACTATAAAAAAAAAGGCAATAAATGAAGAAAACAGGTTAGGTAAAGAAAACCCACATGCAAAAGATTAAATAAAAAATCTAAAAGGGCACGATGATATTCAAATTCCACAATTAATATTCTATTTTAGTTTAATTCAGTTATAATTTAAGTTCTAGAATGAGAGATTTTCTGTTCACTTTAGTGTTTGCTCTAGCTCATCCCTGTGACTAACCATAGGAGTAAAATTTGTAATTAGGAAAAGGATAGGGAGGACAAAGCAATTAGAAATAAGCTTAGCAGAAAAACAGAATCCAACTGTGTCTTTGGCATTAAAAGCATGTTCTAGTAGGTAGGATGCAAAAGATAATCACTATTTCCATATATTTTCTTTAACTTTTACAAAAATATACAGTAATATCACTTTTTGTAAAAATGTATGATGATTAGATAATCAAAGTACAAGAAAGATGTAATTCAAGAAAGATAAGATCATACATAGTATAAAACCTAAACAAAGGTTGTAAAGTTTAAAGAAGCTCCCACACAAGAAGCCTCTCTTACAGGCAGTGAATTTTAGAAGTTGTCTTAGACTCAAGAGGAGTATGTTTAGGGCAAATTCATAAAAATGAAATAACAAATCATGTGGACCAGTCAATACTACTCAAAGTGTTCTACAACCTAATTTCAGTAGAAACTGTCACACTCACTGATTGCAATCTCTAATTGCTCTTAAATCAAAACAGCGAAGTGGTAAATTGACTCTACATTTTCTTCTATTTTTTTTAATAGATATTGAGAATTTCAGAAAACCACTAAGTCTCACTTGACATAACCGCATCAAAGAGAATACAGTAGAACCAGAAACAAGACTCTTAACAGAAGTGTGAGTTACAAACAATGGGATGTTAGCAGGTATGCATTCTCAAGCTAATAATCTTACTACTGAGAATAAAGAAATATGCAAAGCATACTAAATTCAAACTTTCTTGGAGATTGTTCTTGAAATTGATACCACTAGTTGAGAGAATACTTCCAGAGACCAGAGAAAGTTGGTATTTCAATCGTTTCACCCCGTCCTGATGAGGTCTTGAGGTACCATATGCAAACACACATTTGTTGAATACAACACCTCAGCAACCAAACCACACACAGTTAACACAAGCCTCAACACCTTTGCTAAAACACAATGATCTATGTACTGAGCTTGAATGAATTCAAATCATGATTCCCCAACTCTGATGTCAAACATCCCCAGATGAATGGGACACATCTTTTCCAACTTTGAAGTCATAAAACCTATTTCTCAATAGTACTGCCCATTACTCTGTAATGCCATTAGTATAATTTTACTGGTGGATAGCAAAAGTGATTCTTGATGAGTACAACAAGAATTGTCATTATTTAGCTGTCAGGAATAAGGACAATTCT
>VZTH01014775.1:4559-15365 GCA_013397815.1 Aleadryas rufinucha | reverse complement strand
GGGGACAGGGAGCGGGTGCGCTGAGCCGGCCGGGGATCCCGGCCGGGGCAGAGGGGGGCCGGGAGCGGGACCCCGCAGCCCCCGGGGCTCGGAGCGCCCCTTGCCCGGGCCGGGGGCCACTAGAGGGCAATCGTGGCGTGTCCCACGCCCGGAGCGCCGGGAGCGGCCCGGGAGCGAGGGATGCGCAGGGGATGGACAGGGGCTGCTCGGCGGCCGCAAGGACACGCCGGGGCACCTGTCTGTCCTACAGTTATACAAAAATTAAGTATTTTCGACCTCTGCTCGGTTTAAGCGCTGCGGGTGGGTAAGGGGGACCTTTGGGATCCGTGCGGACACTCCCAGGGGGTCGCAGCTCAGCCCCGGCACAAAGCAGAGGGAGCAGCCCCAGCTGAGCTCCGTTTTATCCCCAGCTGATTAAGGGAATTTAGAGAAAACCTGTTCCTAGAGCAGGCAGGAGTCAGCAGTTGGCTCCTTGACAGAAATATTGGAACTGCCCGCTGTGGTGGGGTCAGACCCTGCTCCCGAGTAACAGGACAAGAGGAAACAGCCTCAAGCTGCACCAGGGGAGGATGAGATGGGATAAAAGGGAGAAACTCTTCACCAAAGGCCAGGCAGTGGCGGCGGAGTCCCCGTCCCTGGAGGGATTTAAAAGCTCTGCAGATGTGGCACTTGGGGACATGGGCTCGTGGTGGCCGTGGCAGCGCTGGGATACCTTGATGCTCCCACCTAAATGATGCTGTGATCCTTTGGGCTGCCCCTCATTTTCCCAGGGATGCGTTTCCGTGCCCCCACGCCCCATCACCCCTCCACGGGGTGTTCCTTCTGCCCCGGGCCCGGCCGCTGCTGCTCCCAAGCTGCTCTGAGGGACCCTTCGGGAAAGGATCTGCTCTGCTCCTTCTCCCCAGCACACCCTCGGTGACACAGAGGGGCTCCTGGAGAAGTCCCGCGGCCCCGCTGGGTTTGCTCCGTCCCCAGCTGCGGGTGCCAGCAGCCCCTCCCTTTATCGGCCTGGGGCGGTGGGAGATAGGCGGCGAGGCTGATAAGCCCTCAAGTGGCAGCGTGCTGTAAACATTCCCACTGGTGCTGTTAGATTAGAGCGCTGGGAAAATGCCTGCAGCCCCCGGGCCACCAGCGCAGCCGCCTGGGGCTGGGGGCTGCCGAGCTGCTGAAAAGCGCCGAGGGAGGAGCTGCGGAGGGGCTGAAGGGCCTGGGGCACGCTGGATGCCGCCTCCCAGGGCAGCAGGGCTCGGCAGGGGCTCCCCAGGGTTCCTCGGAGGGCTGATTTGGCATCCGAGCCCGCGGTCACTTCCTTCTGCATCCAGAGGCTTCGCTGCCTGTTTTGCCCAGATGGAAGGAAATCTCACTTCTCCCTCCCTCCATCCCCCAGCAATTCTGGAATCCAGCGGTCTCAGCTGGCTGGAAGGTTTTCACCCCCTGACTGGGGGTTTTCACTCGTACCTGGAGGATGGCACAGAGATAAAGGCTGTGCTCCTCCTTCCAGAGGAACCTGTACCCATTTTAAACCCATTTTCCACCATAAAAGCAGCCCATCCCAAGCAGTTTCAGCAGGTTACTGCCTCTAGTACGGAGTGGGGCGGGGAGGGCAAACCCTTCCCGTCCTCGAGGCAGAGGGGCTCTCTCCTTGCTGCAGCTCCTGCAGCCGGAGCTGGGACCCCGCACCCACGGAAATGTGCCAGGATTCGGGTTTGGAGACGCTGCTGGTGGTCACAGCTCTGCCGGATGAGCTGTGTGTGCACAGAGGTGCCGCCACCGGCGGGGGCAGCGTGGCCTGGGGGCCAGCGTGGGGCGAGGGTCCCTCGGAAGGGGGGGACGTGGTTCCAGCATTCCCACAAGGACTGGGCACAGCAGGAAGCAGCAATCCCTCTCTCCCACCCCACTCCTGTGTGTCCCCCCGACCTGCCGGGCACCGGCATCGCCCCGGACCTCCAGCTCCGAGGGCGAACACCTCGGCCGATGAAAGTTCCCCATGCGCCTTGTCCCGTCGCCCCGAGAAGGAAATTCTCCGTTCCTCGGGAGCACCCACAGCCCTGGGAGCTCGGTGCTCAGCACGGCAGCCGCAGCTGCCTTCCAGAGCCGCTCGGAGGCAACATTCCCTCCTCTCCCGTTCCTCGGCCCTCGGGCAGCTTCCAGAGCTCCCAGCCAGGCAGCCCTGGGAACCTCCCACTCCCACTTTCTCCCTAATATTTCCACAGTGAGTAAATCTCCATCCTTTTAGGGCTCTCAAATCTATTATTTTTACATTTGCAGTGGATTCCCTGGCCCTGTTATTAATGAAAACCTCCAGGAAAGCTCCTCAAATACGGCTTTGACTTTCTGCCCAGGACCTGTGGACAAGGGGGAAAAAAAAAATCAGGCAACATTAATAAAGCAGGAGGTTTCTATTAAGTCTGAGGGACTGGACTCTCTGGCTTTCTTGGATGCTGAAATCCTCTGGTGCAGGATAAATCTTATGCACTTCATTTTCCCAATCTCTCCTCCAATATATTTTAAGAGAACGCTGCAGGATCAGGGTAAGTAATGTCCCAACTGCAGCGTGGGGTCTGCAGGACGGCCTGGGGTCAGCCTGGGGGCTGGGGCATCCTCCGCCGTGCCTGTTGCGGGCTCAGCCCTCTCTCCCCAATCAGGGGGCTGAGCCCGGGGAGGCTTTAATTAGCTGTGAAAGCAAATAACGAGCGGTCCCTGCGAAGCTGGGGAAGGAAGCGGCTGAGTGGATGTGCATGAAGTCACTGAATGCGCAAATCTCTGCAGCCAGCAGCACCGCGGTGGGAGCGAACCTCCCCCAGGTCTCTTCCCTCGGAGCAGGACGCGTTTCCCACCCGCCTGCGAGGGAGTTTTCCATTTGCGGGCTCTGCCGCTGCCTTCGCACAGCACCTGCTCCTCCTAAAGGCTGGAATTTCTCGGGAAAAGCTGCTCCCTGGAAGCGTGCGCGCAGGAAAGGGAGCAGGTCCGCGGGGCCCTGCGAGCCCCAGGTCAGGCTGGGAGATGATTTCCCTCCGCTTTTATCCCTCCGAGCGCTTTGCAGAGCGCCCTGAAGGCGAGTTAATGCAGCAGCTCCGGCAGGGGAGCGCCTTGGGGCCGGGCTGCGCGGCCGGAGCTCGCACGCAGCCCGCGGCGATGGACGCTGGGAACGGGGATTTTCACTTGGATCCTGGCACCTCGCTCCCCTTGGAGTGCCGGAATGGGGCTGCTGTGCCGGCAGCATGCACAGGGAGCAGCCTGGTGCTTTGGGGAACAAACACAAAGGGAAACTCCTTCCTCAGGAGCAGAGCTGGTGTGTTCAGAGCGGCTCGTGCTGGCGGGTTTGGCCCAGCAGCACTCCTGGGGCTGTGATCATGGTATAATGATGGTGCCAGCAGCAGAACAACCTTTTCCTGCCTGGAAAAAAAAAGCCAGGCCAATCCCGATGTGCAGAGGCAGCAGAGCTCAGCCAGTGTGGGACAGGAGCGCCGAGCCTCCAGCACGCACGGGCAGAGCCCCACAAGCAGCGGGAATCGAGAGCAGGGTGGCACAGAGCCCCACTGACGGGGTCCGGGGCTCACGGGCACTTCTGGGGCTTGGGCAGCCAACGGCGAGGGGCTCTGGCCCGGGGCTGGGAGTGTGGGGCTGGAAAGCACCATTGGGATTATGGAATGTCCTGAGCTGGAAGGGACCCACAGGGATCATTGATCCAACCCCTGATCCTGTCCCTGCACAGACACCCCAACAACCCCACCCTGGGCATCCCTGGCAGCGCTGCCCAAACGCTCCTGGAGCTCTGGCAGCCTCGGGGCCGTGCCCATTCCCTGGGGAGCCTGGGCAGTGCCCAGCACCCTCTGGGGGAAGAACCTTTCCCTGATCTGCAGCCTGAGCCTGCCCTGGCCCAGCTCCAGCCACTCCCTGGGGTTCAGTCCCTTGTCACCAGAGAGGAGAGCTCAGTGCCCGAGTGACAGGCTCCATCCACTGCCTCTGCTTACATACAACCAGAGAAATCAGAATTTGTCCTCCTGTCACTGAAGGGCATCCTCATAACGCTCGTCCTCTCTGCCCTCCACCTTATGGATCATCCCAGGGCAACCTCAGCCCTGCCTGGGGGACATCCATGTCCTGCTTCTGTTGGAGATAAGGGCCTGAGGATGATGGCAGGCTGAGAGAAGAGAAGGTTGAGTGGAGACCTCAGAACAGCTTTCCAGGATCAGAAGGGATTGCAAGGAAAGCACAGGGGGACTGTTCATCAGGAATTGGAGTGTCAGGACACAGGGAATGGCTTCCCACTGGCAGAGGGCAGGGATGGATGGGATATTGGGAAGGAATTGTTCCCTGTGAGGGTGGTGATGCCCTGGCACAGGGTGCCCAGAGCAGCTGTGGCTGCCCCTGGATCCCTGGCAGTGCCCAAGGCCAGGCTGGACGGGGCTCAGAGCAGCCTGGGACAGTGGAAGGTGTCCCTGCCCATGGCAGGGGGGGCACTGGATGATCCTTAGCATCCCTCCTAACCCATTCTGGGATGCCGTGAACAACTCCCATCCTCGGCAGATGAGGTGTGAAGTGAGGCCCCGAGCAGAGGACAGAGCTTCGGGTGTTCCCCTCTGCTGGCTCTTGGAAGCTCTGCGAGGAGCTGGGTCCTGGATCCCTCTGGCTCCATCCCCTCTCCGTGGTTTTACAGGTCCTGGCAGCACTCAGGGCAAATTCACTGGAGTGAATTGAGGGGAGGGGGCAGAGAGAAAACTCCCCAAGTGGCCAAGTGCAATAAACAGTCACAGGCACCGGGCAGGACACACAGAGTCATGTGTGGGAGTTACACTTTTACCAGCCTGGTGGGACCTTGGCAAGTAAATCAAATTTCCCTGCCCTGACCCAAATAAATGTCCTGGAGTGGAAATAACAGATTGCCTTTGCCTGAAATCACCATGTGCTGGTTCCAGGGGACACCAGCGAGCAATCCTCGCTCCTCTGGACCACTCACAGCTCCCCCCTCTTCTCCCTGAGCTCTGTAAGGACCCACTAACCCAAATTCCACCAGAGCTGGGGGTAAATCTCCATCTGGTTCACAGGTTTTCAACAGTTCTTCAGCCATTGAAATGCTGAAAAGGATGGGTGGGCAAAGTCCAGACTTTTCTGAGCCTCCTCAGAAAAATCCTTGTCCACATCCCAGACCCAGCTCCTGAAATGCCCCTCCATTGGGAATGGGCACAGGGGAGCAATCCCCAGGAAAGGAACCCTCACCCCACACACACCAACCCCCAACCTCTTCCTCCTCTTCCTCCCATGGTAGGGAACCTTTAGGGCCACATTCTCATTAGGATTTTCCCTCTTGCTCCTTTCCACGTTGTCTGGAGCCACCAAGCCACAAAGCTGCAGCAGAATTATTTCTTCCCCTGTCCTACTCGTCCAACCAAGTCCCTCCCTGGTGCTGCTGGAGGGGACACTTCATTTCTCTGCAGGGTGTGGGTTTGGTAGGATGACCAATGGCTGTTTGGAAGCTGTGTTTGAAGTCCCAGGGATAAAAGTTGTTACCTCAGGCATTCTTTGAAATCTTCAGGAGCTCCTTCAAGGCCCTCGGTGGGAGAGGCCAAGGATTAAAGGATTAAAGTTGTTTCCTCTGCGCTGTGTGGAGACCTCAGACGGTTCCTCTGGGGCTGGGGTCCCCTGGCGCTCCCAGGGGCTGCTGAGGGGTCATTGTCTCAGTTCAGGAACAGCTGTCGGCCCCTCTCGTGCCCCTGATCAATAACGTCCCAATCTCGGCGCTCAATGGCATCAATTATTTATCTCTAATTGGACTGGATTCCTCCTTGGTCCTGGCGAATCAATTAATGAGTATTTGCCACCAGAGCTCCTGGTGCCCTCCAGAGACACTTGTCACAGCAGCACCAGTGGGAACTGGGGCGGGAGAGGTTGGGAGGAGCGGCGGGAAATCTCCTGGGGGCCTTTCCTTGCAGGACGGGCGGAGCGGCCGTGGCTGTGGGGCAGCTCAGCTGGGGAGGGCTGCACACAACCTTTGTTCTCCCTGCAAGACCTTTCCTTGGAAACTGAAGCTCCTTGAGGTCCATGTGGAGTGGGGAGAAGTCTACAGTCACAGAATCCCAGAATGGTTTGAGATGGGAGGGATCTTAAAGATCATCTTGTTCCAATGTCCTGCCATGGGCAGGGACACCTCCCACTGTCCCAGGCTGCTCCAGCCTGGCCTTGGGCACTGCCAGGGATCCAGGGGCAGCCACAGCTGCTCTGGGCACCCTGTGCCAGGGCCTCCCCACCCTCCCAGGGAACAATTCCTTCCCAATATCCCATCCATCCCTGCCCTCTGGCAGTGGGAAGCCATTCCCTGTGTCCTGGCTCTCCAGGGTCTTGTAAAAAGTCTCTCCCCATCTCTTCTTTGAGATTCCCTTCAGGTCCTGAAGGCCAGCATTGTCCACTCTGCATTTCCACCACTTCCACCCCTGCTATTGCAACCTCCAGCCCCTTTCCCAGGGCGGTGGCCTTCGCTCCTGTAGCTGCAGGATCCCTGCCAGGATCTCCCACGGATGCACGCCAGCAGCTGCCTTTGATAATGAAGGATCTTTGGGAGCTTAAACGTTCTCCTTCTGAGCTCTGACAATATTTAAGCATGTGTTAACAGTTTAAAGAAGCAACCCACCAGAGGAAGTCTCATTTGTCAGGAGCAGTTGCTCGAAATTTCATCATAACTGAATTAAGGCAGCGCAGAATGGAGCGGGTTAGAGCGAAGACAGGAGCGCTGATGGATGGTTCACACCAGCTGCTCCGACGGGCCCTCGAAAGCTCCTCGAGCTGAGGTTCTGCACATCAGCGGCCCCAGCTCCTGAGGGAAGCGGGGCAGCTCCAGGAAGGCGGGATGGGGTTTCTGGACCCTTGTGCAGACACACATCAGCACAAAGCCTGCCAGCAGCGCTCCTCATCCTCCGCATCATCCTCGGGAAATCAAAGTGTGGCTGGCGAGGCTCAGAATCACCTTCACTTCAGACAAAGAAAATCCACCATGGCAGCTCCAGGAGATCCTCACAGTTCTGCACTTTTAGCCACAAGGCCATGAAATACCTTTGGAGCCCTAATGTTCCCAATCCCTTGTTCCCTGGGGGACCGAAATTGCTTGGAGAAGTCAAGGAGCGGTCCTGAAGAATTGTTTAAATGTTGCTGCAACTGCTAAACCTCAGAATCAGCAAATACGCTGCCAGGAGGTTTTCCTGCAGCCTATAAACCAGGAGGGCCATGGAGTTTGGCTCCTCACCAGGCCAGGCAGGGAACAGAATCAGGAAGTCCTGCCTGAAGTCATCCACGAGTTGAGTTCACCTATCAGAGGAACCTGAGCAAGGCGAGGGCTTTTTGGGACAGCTGGGGCAGGGCAGGTCTCGGTGCCAGGCAGGAAAAATGGCACAAAGTTCCTTTGTGGCTCTGGGTTTGTTGAGAACCACAGTTTTTTGCTGTGACTGCATTGAGACCGAGGATATTTGAGAACTTCAAAACGGGAAACGGGATCTTCACGTCGAGGCGTGAAAGCGGCACGGGTTAAACCTGGTGTGCCATGCCAAGAGCTGTGCCAGGAGGGAAGAGAGCACTGGGAAGAGGCAGGACAAAGGGAAGAGCCTCAGCCAAGCCCCCGTGGGTGGGCACAGCTGGGGCCTGCAGCTCTCAGTGCCCCCTGCCCCACCAGCTCAATGCCAGGGCTGCCCTGCCTGGTTATGGCCCACGAGCACTGAGCACCCCAGCAGGGGAAGGACAGCATTCTCCTTTCGGGGGAGTGTTCCCTCTGTGCCATCCTGAAGCTTTTTAGCACCCTCAGCAGCCTTCCCCACGCTGATTTCCAGCAGATGTGGTGCTAATGAGTAACGCTGTAATCTCAGAGCCTTAATATAGTGCTGGGGGGTGATAAGTCAGAAATTGCTGTCATCGTCGGGCGAGGACGATCTGGTCATTGTTCAGAACTGTCCTCCTCCGATGATTACATCAAGGGCAGTGCATTTTCTCCCATCTACTCCCACTCTGCTTCCAAATTTAAAGCTATTCAGCCATCAGACACTTCTATTTTCCTAAGGGCTTAATGAGAGGCCGGGATGCAGATGTTCAGATAAAGCCCTGACAAACTGCAAGTGGAGGAGCCACGTTCAACTTGACCAATTAGGGGATGCAGGGCAGCAAAGGGCCCCAGCAGCTCTGCTGAACCAGCTGCCACCTCCACGTGGTGGAGAGGGCAGAGAGGATGGCTCAGAGCCCAAGCAAACATTGCCACTCAAAGCTGAGAGCTGGAGATTAAATCCAGGGCTTGGGGAGGGAGCAGATGGGTGAGGGGATGTCCTGGTTCCTTCCTGGCATCTGGGACAGAGCCACTCTGAGATCTCAGGATTTAATCAGCAGAGCCCAGCCAGAGCAGGCGAGGCCCAGGGAAGCTGCCTGGCAGGGAGGGTGGTGGGGCAGGGTGGGCATCAGGGCAGGGCTGGGCAGCTCCTGCCTTTGGAAAGGTGGGGAATGGACGCTCCCGGCCGTTCCCAGCGCCAGCGCTGCCAGGGTGGGCCTGGGACACCACAAAGCCCAGGTGAAGATTGTCAGCTCCATCCTGCTGTTGGAGGCTCCAAGGAACATTCCACGTGGCCCACAGAATCAGGATTTTTGTGCTCCTGCAGCCCTCTGAGACCATCACATCCAACCACCCCCCAAGGCCAGCACCAACCCTTGTCCCCAAGTGCCACACGGCTTTGAAACCCCTGCCTCCCTTTTGAATCCCTGCTGACCCCAGCGCTGCCCTAGGCAGCCTGGCCAGTGCCTGAGCACCCTGTCAGGGAAGGATTTCCTAATATCCAAACTAAGCATGCTCAGGAAGGGAACTGTGGAACTGGAGTGGGACAGTGACAGCCCGAGTGTGGGGAGAGGAGAAGCCATGAGACACAGGAGGAAGCTTTTCCTAGGAGAGAGGATGAGGGGTGGGGAGGCAGCCTGGGAGAACAAAACTTCTGGAAGAAGAGTGGACGAGCTGGGGGCAGAGCAGGAGAGAGGGCAGGGGTGAAGTGCCAGGTGTGAGATCATTCAGGCAAAAGGAAACATCCCAACACCAGCCTTGGTGACTGCAGGCAGCTGCATCCATCAGGCCATTTAATTCCAGCATCTGGAGAAGCACGAGGCTGGGAGGGACCCCTGGAGATCTCCAGTCCTTGTCCTGCCAGCTTCCAACATCCCCATTTCATCCTCCCCGAGAGCCTTGGGAGGAGGAAGTCCAGCTGCAGGCAGCTCTAGGGGACATGCCCCCTCTTCTGCATCCTCATTTGTCCATCACCACAGGGTCCTGAGCCCGGATGGATCCTCTTCCCAAACTCCAGAGCGATTCTGGAAGGCAGCTGCTGAAATCTCCCTGTCCAGGCTGCCCAGAATTCCCCACAAGTGTTGGGACAGCGCTCTCAGGGACTGTTGGGTTGTCCTGTGCAGAGCCAGGAGCTGGATTTCAGAGATCCCCGTGGGTCCCTTCCTGCTCAGGATATTCCATGGCTCCATGCTGGCAGGGCTGGTAAAGGCAGGACGATGGAGGAGCCAGCAAACACAGCCTGAAAATGCCTGGGGACAAGAGGGAAGTGCAGCCCCAGCCAGCTCCCCCAGACCTGGGGAAATGCTGGCTGTGCTCCTCCTCCCGGGCTCTGCTGGGCAGCTAAACCCCGTCCTGAGCTTATGGAACATCGCCTGCTCTTTGTTCCTGGAGCTGCTGCATTTGCTGCTGGCCAGAGCCGGCACCTCCGTGGCTGCTCTTCCCAAGCCCGTGGTGTTTGGAGCTGGAGCAGCCCTGCTGGAGCGGATGACAACGGGGGGGGACTCAATCTCGCTCGCTTGGTGTCACATGGAATGGAAAGGGGGCCCAGAGCCCGAGCCTGGGGCTGTAAATCTCCCCCAGCACCGTTCCCAACATCCTGCTCAGGCATTTCTGCTGCATCCCTCCCCTGCTCCCACCACGGGACTGGGCTGTCACCGGGCCTTGCTGAGCCAGGCCTCCCAAAGGAGCCGATTTAACGGGATTTAACCCCACAGACAGTCTGGCAAGGGCGAGGTGACACCAGGGAAAGGCAGGGAAAATAGCAGAGCCTTTGCTTTTGCCCTGGAAAAGGGAGGGAGGGATGCTGGATGCAGAGAGAGGAGGGAAGAGCCTGGCAGCTCTCAGCCCTGGCTTGGGACAGCACAGGAAACACCCCCAGGAGAAGGTGATTATTTAAATTAACTGATGGCTTCATTATAGCCTGGGAACAAAGAACCAGACGTGTCCCAGCTTCTGCCTCACCTCCAGGGCTGCTTTTCCCCCGGTCTGTGAACACAGGGATGTGAATCCCAAGCCTTGCCTGCTGCCAGCTCCGTGCCCTTCCTTTGGTGCCCATTCTCACCCCCCTTTCCAGGAACAAATCCATCCCACATCAGGTCACTCCCCGTTCTCAAAGCAGCCGGGGGGAGGGAGCTCTGAGTGCTCAGCCGGGCTTTGGGATATCACAGCCCGGTGCCCTGGGCTCCCACAAACCCTGCAGCAGGCTGCCAGGGCCAGGCCTGCTCCTGCAGCTCCAGGACGTGGGTGGCACCCATGGGGAGACACTCCTGCTCCATGGGGTGACCCCCTGCTCCCTGGAGTGACCCCCTGCTCCATGGGGTGACCCCCTGCTCCATGGGTGACACCCCCGCTCCCTGGGGTGACCCCCTGCTCCCTGGGGTGACCCCCCTGCTTCCTGGGCCTGGGGTGACCCCCTATGGGGTGACCCCCTGCTCCATGGGTGACACCCCCGCTCCATGGGGTGACATCCCCGCTCCCTGGAGTGACCCCCTGCTCCATGGGGTGAC
>VZTH01014774.1:0-13102 GCA_013397815.1 Aleadryas rufinucha | reverse complement strand
TCTGCACTCTGGATTCCAACAACGTGAAACAGCTCTTCCAGACCTACAACCATCCCAGTGAGCATCTGCCTGGCTGTGCTGTAAGGAAACGGCCTCAGCGTCCCTGGGTGTGGCCTCAGAACAGAGAAAGGATCCCTCTGCCTTCTAGAAAAGGATTTAAGCTGCTGTGCTTCCCTTCTCTGCAGGAGGCTAAAAAAGCAAATGCAAACCTTGATTATGTGGAGCTTTGGTAGGAGGTTGCAATCGGCTAAAGTGAGCTCATCTCCATCCAGGAATTTCCGGCTGGAAACAGCGATCTCCTCCGTGCTGTAAGCATCGATTTCATCAGGCAGGGGGCTGTTTAAATAGTTGTCCAGCTTCTTCAGGGCTTTAAGCAAAGATTTTTCCAAATCTGGGTTTAAGAGAATAAAAAGATCATTCAGGCCCGTACCAAGGGCCCTGTGACACCAAGCAATTCCTGCCTCCTGTCTCCTGGCACCAACCCAGGCATCTGGCTGTGCCAACTCCTGCAATTCCTTGATCCCAGGCTTAAACCTTAATGCTGGGATAAGGGCTCTAAGGAGCTAAAGGGAGTTCTGGGAAAAACCGTCCTGGGGCTGCGTTACCAGGAATGGCTCCTCAAACCCTCTGTGGGGCGGGGTTTGGCACCGTGGCCCAGCTCTGCCTTCACACTGACCCCTGCCTGGGCAGCCACGGGGCCAGGGCTTGCCCAGGGGCAGGGCAGCACAGCTGGACTGACCTCAGCAAGTCCCTGGGATGCCACTTTGGGGTGTTCAAAGCCAGCCCAGGGAACAGGCCTGAGAGCTGAAGGACAGAGACAGAATCCCAGAATGGTTTGGGTTGGGAGGGACCTCAAAGCCCATCCAGTGCCACCCCTGCCACGGCAGGGACACCTTCCACTGTCCCAGGCTGCTCCAAGCCCTGTCCAGCCTGGCCTTGGACACTTCCAGGGATGGGGACACCACAACCAACCTGTGCCAGGGCCTCCCCACCCTCACAGGAAAGGATTTAATCCAACCCTAATAATATTTAATCTAACTCTGCCCTCCTCCAGCCTAGGGCCAATTCATGGTGGTCATGAGGGTCCTGCTTTAGGGATGTGCCAAGGGGCTGGAGTCCTCATTATTTATGGAAATAGGGAATCTGTCACTTCCAGAGGGCTGTGCTGTTGGCAAAGCTGTGGGGAAGGTGCAGCCTCACAGACCCCAGTGCTGAAGGAATGAGGAGAGGCTGGAATTGGTGCTCCCATGGTGACAGCAGTATCTGCTTTCACCAGCTCTGGGAATCCTCCACTGAAGGAGGGAACAGGCACAGATTTCCACAGCATCCACGCTCTGGAAAATCCCTGTTTAACCTGAGCTGGAAATGGGACATCTCCAGCAGTGTCCTAGAGCTGCACAGGTCTGGTTTCTCCCTCCCAGGGCTGACGACAGGACTGCAGCACCTACTTTCATTTGCATCTTTTCTCGGGTTCTTTATAAATGCAGAGAATTTTGCAAAGACATCATTTCCTGCAGAGTTCGACTCGGGGTGCTTCGGTGCAAGTTTGGGATACCTGAGAAGTTCAAAGAAACAAAAAGAAGCTACCCAATTAGCCTTTATTTTTGTCTCCACTAATTAATACATATTTATTTGTGGGGTGACCACATCCAGCCCCACAGGACTCAAAGGGAGCCATCCCAAACTAAAAATCACTTCTTTTAAACCCTACCTAACTCCTCTTTTCCTGAGGGCAATGGGAAATGGCTGTTATTGCTGCAAGCACTGCCCCAACATCCCAGGGTTACTTCCAGGCTTTCTCCTCCAGAGGTGAGGCTGCCTGGAATGTGGCTTCTACCATGAGGAGCAGTGGAGGGAAAATCCCACTCACAGGAGCTGCTGCTCCTCTCAGGCTCCTGGCCCAGCCCACTCAGGGCATCAGCAAGGTGACAGCAGCCATTCCAGGAGCTGTAGCTGCCAGGGATGGATAAGAGTGGAAAAAAGCAGAGGGAAGCAGCTGCTTCCGTGGTTTAAATCAGGTTTGGCTGCTTGAGAAGAGAGTGAAGGGAGAGGACGGATATCCCAGGGGAGAAGAGGTCTGTGGGGTAGGAAAAACAATGCTGGGACACTGGAGGGACAGCTTTGGGGTGAGGTGGGAGGAGCTGCTGGCATGGGGGAGGACAAATCCAAAACTCAGACCCTCATGTGCAGCCTGATGGAGCCACCTGGACACTCTGGAAGAGCCCCAGCACGTCCATCGTGCACGAGGAGCTCACTGCCCCTGGCTCCACAGAATCCCAGAATCATCAGGGCTGGAAAACACCTTCAGCACCATCCAGTCCCACCATCCCCCAGCAGCACCAGCATTACCCCAAACCACGTCCCCAAGGGTCACATCCAGCTGACTGGAACACTTCCAGAGATGGGTGATCCACCCTGGGCAGCTCATTCCAAGGCCTGACCACTCCTGAAGGGAGCACATGTTTCCAATCTCCAATCTGACCCTCCCCTGGTGCAATTTGAGGCCTTTTCCTCTCATCCCTTCCCTTGGGACATGGCAGAAGAGCCCGATCCTCCCTCCCTGCAGCATCCTTCAGGTGGTTTTGGGGAGCAGTGAGGTCCCCCTGAGCTTCCAACCCCCTGCACCCAGGAACCACAATGATTTGTGGGGTGTGAAGAGGGAAACCTCAAACGATCCCAAGCGGAGGAAAAAGGTCAGGGCTCTGCAGCAGCCCCCAGCTTTCCTCATGATGGATTCCATGCCCTGGGAATGACTGAGCAGGGAGCTCGGGGTGAAGGACAGCAGTGGGAGCAGCACAGCCCTGACTTGGGGACACCTCGGGGACATCACAGTGACACCACCAGCTCCAGCTTTGTTTCCCAGCAGCCAAAGTCACCCCTCAGCTGGACCAGCCCCCTGGGGACCCCCCAAAACGTGCAGCCCCCCGAGGGGAATGCGGTACCGGGGCGGCGCCAGCTTCTCCTCCAAGAACTCCTCGATCTTGTTGACGTCGGTTTTCACTTCCCCGTCAAAGGTCATGAACGGGGGGTTGGTGCCCGGGGCCAGGTTCTGCAGGTCCGCAGGTTTTCTGGGGAACAAAAAGCCACAGAAAGTCCCTCTCCCTCCTTTTCATGAGCCCCTTTAGGCACTGGAAGGGGCTCTAAGTTCTCCTCAGAACTGTTTCTTCTCCAGGCTGGACACACCCAGCTCTCCCAGCTTGGCAGCAAAGAGTCCCCCCTTTAAAATCCCCTTTTTGGCAAAGCTGTGCTAAAAAGTTCAGGTGTCAGAGTTAAAAGCCACAATCTCACCTTTTCAAATCCACGGTTGTGACGTTAAATATGACACCTTTGAGCCACAGGATCATGAAGAGGCGCTGAGAGAACGGGCAGTTCCCGATGCTTTCCCCATCACTGCCAGCCTGCAATTGGAAAAATTACAGATGATAAATGCATCTGTGGATAAATCACAGCAGTCCCCCCAACAGAAACGGCCTGCAGCTCATTTGTCTACATGAACATAAATCTGCACAAGTCACTGCAAGATTGAAATGAGTTAAATCAGCTTGTGACCACAGGAGAGGAACAGAGAAATATTTACCAGCCTGAAGAGAGATGTGGTGTCTAAAGCACTGAAGGGAACGAGCAGAATAAATCAATTCATTAAGAATTTCCAACTAAAGGGCTGTGGGAGCCCTGGAGAAGGTGGCCACAGAAGTGTTGCTCTCACGTAATTTATATTGCAGTTTGTTAAGAGGCTTTGTTAAAATGAGGCAAAGTCTTGCAGAGGTGCTGCTGAGTGAGACTTCACGTGACACTGCAAGAGATCAGGGGTCTCCTTTTTAAGCCCTTCACACGATTCTCCTAAAGCACAGCTTTAAAATTTAGATTAAATGTCAGGGATAGAAGTATAAAACCCCAAGTGTCTCATTTACTCAGTTAATAGGTTAATTCATTAAGGTTTGCAGCCCTTAGAACCCAACAAGACACACAAATTAAACCAGTTCTGTTTGTCCTTTTCCCCTTGCTCAGTGCTATCAAACAAATCTCAAATAGAGCAAAAACTCCTCCATGAACACACCCTGCACAGTGCTCACCTTCACAAAGAGCTCGATGGCTGGAAACGAGGGCCTGGCCTGGAGCAGGCTCGAGGGATGCATGCCAAGGACTGGATAAATTGTCTGCTTCTCCCTGTGAACCCCAGGAATCTCCCTGGACAAATCCCTCTGGGACTGCAACAACCACTGGGAAAAGCAGGAGTGCCTCCAGCACTGCCAGGGGATGGGAACTCCCAGAAATGCCACAACAAGGGTTAGAGAAGCCTTGTTTCTGTCAGGAAAGCCTCGTTCCGTGGGTGGCAAAGCTGAGAGCTGCTCAAAAGCTGCCATTGTGGTTCTCCTCCTACTCAGAGCACTGCCAGCAGCCAGGAGACACAAAACTGCTGTGAATCCTGTAAACAATGAGCCTGAAACGCTGCCAGCACGGCTTAGAACGGAGCTGGAGGCACATCAGCACCATCCTGCCTCATCTCATCGCCTGCCTCAGGTCTCACCCTGCCCCTGACGTCAGGAGTGACCCACCCCGAAGGAAAAGGGAGGTGAGGAGTCTCATGGTGACCCCTCGGTGCTGGGAATGGGCACTGGGAATGTGCCAGGCTGCACCCAGGGGAGCAGCAGCAGCCTGGGGACACTGTTTGGGGTGGGCCCTGCCTGGAGGAGCAGGGAGGAGCGTCTGGAGATGAGCTGGATCCCACCAGCTCCTTCCCAGCTGCATCTCTGGAAGCGGAGGTGTTGCCACAACCCCGCTGCCCTCGCCCAGCTGTGCTGCCAGCTGTGCTGCCAGCTGTGCACCCAACACGGTCCCAGACTGGTTTGGGTCAGGAGGGACCTTAAAGATCACCCAGTGCCACCCTTGCCATGGCAGGGACACCTTCCACTGTCCCAGGCTGCTCCAAACTCCACCCAACCTGGCCTGGGACACTGCCAGGGATGGGGAATCCACAGCCTCTCTGTGCCAGGGCCTCACAGGCTGTGCTGGGTACACCCTGGGTCCTCTGAACTGAGGAGTGAAGAAAATCAGAGGAACTGAGGCACTTTGGGCAGCTGAGCCAGCCATGGCAGAGCTGAGGTGACCAAGTGCCTTCCTGAGGCTGCAGGGAGATGTTTGTCCCCTCTGGAGCAGCTGTGGATCAGCAGGATCCCTGGTGTGGGGATCTGGGAAGTGCCTTTGACACCACATTTCCCAAGGCACCAGCTCCACCAGGATGAGCTCGGAGACAGAGGCTGGGGACAGGGAGAGGCCTTTGAGCTCAGTGACACCACAGGGATGGGCTGGGTACACCCGAGAATCTGAGGGGATTTTGCTGATCCCAGCACAGGAGCTCAGACTGACCACAGAATCCCAGAGCTACTGAGGTGGGGAGAGCCCCTCAGGATCACCCAGTGCCACCCCAGCAGCACCAGCATCACCCCAAACCCTGTCCCCAAGGGCCACATCCAGACTCCTCCTGAACACTCCCACACACAGTGACTCCACCACTCCCTGGGCACCTCATTCCAAGGCCTCACCACTCTTCCAGGGAAATTTTCTTTCCCAGTCTCCAACCTGAGCCTCCCCTGGTGCAATTTGAGGCCATTTCCTCTCCTCCTTTCCCTGCCCCTCCTGTCAGGGAGTTGTGCAGAGCCACAAGGTCCCCCCTGAGCCTCCTTTTCTCCAGCCTCAGCTCCTTTCCCAGCTCCCTCAGCCGCTCCCGATGTTTTCTAGACCCTAAAAGTCTCTTTTCTAAACATACCCACGTTCTGGCAGTGTGCTGTGACAGATATCCTCTTTGAATTAAAAAAATATTAAATTTAAGGTTTAATTTGAATTTTGCTTTGATTTTAAAGGTTGTTCAATCCCCCCCTCCATCCCTGGTGGTGTCCAAGGCCAGGTTGGAGCAGCCTGGGACAGTGGAAGGTGCCCCTGGCCATGGCAGGGGGTGGAATGGGATGATCCTTAAGGTCCCTTCCAGCCCAAACCACTTTGGGATTCTGTGAACAAAATACCCATCTGCTCCTTGATGACAGAATATTTTTTAAACTTCTGATGACTGCACAGTGTTTCTGCAGATTTCTACACTCTTAAAACACTGAAAACCCCACTGAATTTACTTCTGGTTCAGCGATATTAAAAGATACCTATTAAATATATTAAAATTATACAGTGGCTATAGAAAACCTTTTACAAATCCACAATCACTTGTGTCTGGCAACATTACTGCTGTTAAAAAAATGCCCTAAAATTAAAATGCCCATTAATTTTGGTTCACTGAATGCAACTCTAAAGCACTTCTGAACATTGGATGTTGTGCTCAGAAGCAGCACAGGGTCAGATCCAATCCAAAGCTTTTTGTCAGGGAGGGATCACCTGGAATTCTCTCTCTGTTGTCATCCTGTGGCCTCGGAGCACCAACACCCGAACACTGAATTTTACAGGATCCTTTGGATGCCACCTACTGGCCTTGAAATGTTGCTCTCGAGAGCGCTTGGGATGCTGAAATTGTAATTCCAGGCTCAATTTTAAGATACAGCAGCTGCAATTAAATATATTTTCATGGGGAAAATACCGATTTTACCACTTATCTCTCCAATGCTTTTAAACAGCCCCAGAGCTCTGCCTGCCCACCAACACCCAACACTGAAAGCAGATGTTTCAGTTGCTGTTTATTTTCTCAGCCAAACAGCAGGGGGAAAAAAAATCATATTTAAAATGTGGCTGGTGATTTCTGCAGATAAATTCTATTTTTGGTACTTCTGGGGTTGATTCTTGCTGTGTGCGACATCACCAAAGGGAAGTTCAGCAAGGGAGGTGTGAAAACAGCAGCTGGACACTCCTCCAGGTAAGGAAAAAAAAGGATTTTCCCTTCATTTTTTTCTCTTAAGAGCAAAATAAGCACCTTCCACTGACCCAGGGTGATCCCAGCCCTGTCCAGCCTGGCCTTGGGCACTGCCAGGGATCCAGGGGCAGCCACAGCTGCTCTGGGAATTTCATTCCAGGCTTTCCCCACCCTCCCAGGGAACAATTCCTTCCCAATATCCCATCCAACCCTGCCCTCTGGCCAAGTTTTTCTTTCTCTTCATGGACACAGGGAAACAAAACTTTAGGGCAGCACCCAGGCACTGTGAATTCAGTGCTGAACAAATGCAGAATGAAAAGTCTGCTCCCCAGTTAAAAAACCAACAGAAAATATTTATACAAATCATCAGCAGGGATGTGGGAATGTGCCAGAGGATTTTTGGAAGTGTTTTTCTAAAACCCTGTGTAGATGTAAGCCTTTTGGGGCAAAGCTGGGCCTGGAGGAGATGCCGAGGGGAAGGGGATGAAAGGAAACGAGAGCAGGTGAAGGGGATAAAAGGAATTCACTTCACACCTGCACAGCTTCAGTGAGCACAGCACAGCTCTGAGCTGGGTGTTGGTGATCAGGGATTTGGGGTATTGGCTAAAGGCTGTCCTTCCCAATATCAGGGCATCATCAGCTGAGGCAGTGCAGGGCTGCCCCGAGCCTGGGCTGAGCTCCCACCTGCAGAGATGAGCAAACTCTTGTCCCCTCACATTTTAAATCCTGGGCAGGTTTATCCTCCCAGCCTGGCCATTGATTATCTCCTCCCAGCCAGCAATTCCACTGTGAATTTCCCATTCTGTTTGCTTTCTGGAATTTGAGTGTTCTTGCTTCCATGCAGTGTTGGAATCAATTTACTGCCATTATTTTATTTTAGGTTTCGTGGTTCATACACTCAAAAGAGCTCTCAGCAAGAATTGTTCTTTGAATGCTGCTGGTGCTCAGACCACATTCAGGGTTAAAAACGTGTTGGATATTTATGGGATACCTCCCTCAGCCCTGTTTTTATGTGCTGAGCAGTGCTCACAGCTCAAAGGGGTCACATCCATCTGGAAATTCTTATTCTCTATAAACAGCAGAGAGGAAAATGAGGCTGAAGCTGTAATTTCATAGAATTATGGAATCATGGAATGATTTGGGTTGGGAGGGACCTTAACACTTATCCAGTGCCACCCCTGCCATGGCAGGGACACCTTCCACTGTCCCAGGCTGCTCCAAGCCCCAATGTCCAACCTGGCCTTGGACACTGCCAGGGATCCAGGGGCAGCCACAGCTTTTTGGGAATTTCATTCCAGGGCCTCCCCACCCTCACGGGGAAGGATTTTCCCTCTGGATCCAGGTCTCTCTGTCCCCTGTGTGCCAAGAGCCACCTCAGAGCAGAGAAAGCCTCTTTATTTCTCTCACTGCTTCATTTACTGCCCATGGGTGAGGAATTATTGCAGAAATTAACTTAATCACTCTGTAAGTCATTAAATGCTTTTGATGCAGAGGGAGAAGTTCTCCTTCATTAAGAAGCAGCTTTGTGGCACTAACCTTTTTCCTTTTGTCCAGTTGCTTCATAAATAATGAGAAACAAAAGGCCAAAACTCAGTCCTGCTACTTAGATGAAATACCCATTTAAATTGGATTTTGATATTAAAACCTGCCCAGTATTTCTACACCCTTCCAGTTCTGATAAAGGTTATTAAATGAACTATTAAATGGTAATTCTGTAAATTACCATTTACAGAATTACAAGAGAGTGCAGGTGACAATTAAAAGTGAGATGTCCTGTATTGCATTTGTAGAGGCTGTGCTAACATTCACCTTATTTACATTAAAGATTAAACTTATGTGTGAAAGGCCTCTTTACAAAAGAGGAAAAGAAATAAATTCTGTGATTTTACAGCTCTGCTGTTGCCTTGGGCCAGGCCCCTCATGGTGTCACAGGAATTTCCAGCCACAGCTGTGGCTCTCTACAGGTGTTTAAAAAGAAAATCCTTAAAATCCAATGAAATTGCAAAGGAAAAATGCAAATTGCAGGTTTATTTCCTCAAATTGTGTCTATAATATCTCGGTATTTTATATCTCCCTACACCAGACCTGCAAATAAATAAAGCCACTGCAGTGGCTGCAGGACTTAGCAGAGCATGGGGCAGTGCAGGGACAATGAAATGAAAAATGAAACAGGGAAATTAAACTGTGGTCTGAAAGACTGACAAACTTCAGCTGCACTTCAGCAGAGTTTACACTGACCTTGCCCAATTTGGGAGAATCTTCCTCCTACTCCAGTAATTGCCATTGTGCAGGAGCTATCCTTGGTTTGTGTCTCACTCAGAACAGCATTGATTGGAGTCATCACCGTTTGTTTCCTTTCTCAGTGGATGATGGTAATTAATTATCACCTCCTTTTGGGAAGGAATTGTTCCCTGGGAGGGTGGGAGGCCCTGGCACAGAGAAGCTCTGGCTGCCTCTGGATCCCTGGAAGTATCCAAGGCCAGCTTGGACCTGCTCTGATCATTCCCCTTAATCCTCATCCAGTCTTTAATTTTAATTTCCAGGATGATTTTTCCAAACCTCGCCAGGAGTGCAAGAAAACCCAGAGCCCTTTAAGCAAAGCCAGGTGAAATCGGAGCCGGGAGACGCCGCCCAGTTCCAGGTCAGTGGTTTGCATCTCCCACCAGCTATTCCCAAACTTCCCCCGTGCTGGGAATTCCGCAGGGCCCGTGGTTGTGTGACTGGGAACATTCCCGGGTCACAAGCAGCAGCCCAAATGCTATTAACCATTTATCCTGTTACAGGAATTATGGTTAAATCCCTCCCTTGCTATTCCTAATCCCCATTTAATAACGTGGCGAGGTGCCAGCTCAACCTGGAGACAAAAAAACCTCACACCCTTCGGAAATTCTTACAGGGAATTACTTCAACAAAAGGGTTTTTATGTTCCTGAACGTGTTACAGGGCTGGGAAAAACGGATTAAGTGGTATTTTTGGGATACATCCTGTTTTACACTGCATTTGTACCGACCCTGCAGCACAGCTGGGCTGGTTCAAGCTAAATACAAAAATGGTATAAAAAACTAGATATAAAAACTAGAGATATACTTCTCCATGGATAAAAACTGTATATATAGTTCTATATAGAAATTATGTATAAAATACCTGTGATTTGTGCTGTGAACAAATAAGTAAATCAATAAGAAATAAATAAAGAAGCTTTTTAATGCAGCTTCAGGTAGAAAATACTTTGCCAATGATATTCCCAATTTAAAGCAAGAGGTAACAGTGAAATATTGAAAGAGTGGAGGAGTTTTTTTCACCTCCAATAATTTGTGATCTTTTGGTCCACGTAGAAAGAATAAAATAAACCCTGACAGCTGCAGTGGGGAGATGCCCTCAAAGAACAGCTAAAAATTGAATTAAAGCTCATTCCCTTCCCAGTGTAAATTCCAGCTCCAGGCTATTCCCCATCCTGCTCTCCCCAGCACCTCACTTCTTTGGGACATGAGGAGAAACACAGCACTGCTCATTAAAACAGGGGTTTTAATTAATGATGCACTGCAGGAATCACTGAAAACCCATGGGATCTGAGGCTGATCTTCCTCAATACCAGGATTGTCCCTGTGATCCCAGATCCTGGGGAATCCCCTTGGAGCTGCTGGCAGAGGGACCTGATGGCTCTGCTGAGGGGTTGGTGGTGGTTTTGTTCCCACAGGCAGCACAGACTCCAATTTTTTTAAGTCTTTAGGGTATTTTTAGGGTCCTGTTTTGAGTTTCATCTGCCACATGATGAAAAAAACGAATTTTTTGTATTTAAAAAGTGCTCCCGTTCTCTAAGAGCTTTTAAAAATCATTTCCAAAACAGCCACCAGGGAAATGTCAATGATTGACCAAGGCACAAACGGGATTGTTTCTGAAATCAGAGTCAATGTTTAACTTGTTTGTAGCTGCCCCATGTGAATAACTCAGGGAAGGGTTCACTTTCACTTCTCCAGCCCTGCTGCTTGATTTTGTTCTCTGATAACTCCATTTCTGAATATCTGGAATATTCTTCCATGTGCTCAAATGTCAGCACATGGAGAGAAATGAAACAAAAAAAGGGGAATTCCACCTTTGTCCTTCTGCCTCCCACAGCAGTGCCAGGCTGTCCAAGCTGTTTTCTTGGAGAAACTTGGTATTTTTAGGAAGGAATTAAAACCCTTCAATGCTGAGGAGGTGATGCCATTGAGAGCAACCAGAATGGAGTCACTGGAGCTGAGTTTTTAGCAGGAAATAACCAGACATTGCAAATGGAAATGCACACAGGGCCTTATCACAGGGGGACGTTTTATCATCTCAGCAAGGAGATTTGGGGTCACCTTCACAGGGCATTCCCTTGGGCAGAGTCTGGGGGACAGCAGCTCATTTTTAAAGAATCAGGGAATGTCCTGAGTGGGAATAAACCCCCAGGGATCATCCAGTCCCAGCCCTGGCCCTGCCCAGACCCCCCAACAATCCCAGCCTGGGCATCGCTGGCAGCGCTGCCCAAACGCTCCTGGAGCGCTGGCAGCCTCGGGGCTGTGCCCATTCCCTGTTCAGTGCCCCAAAACCCTTGGAGGAGGAAAAAAAAGACCTTTCCAGGGAAAACACAGGGAATTCACTCAGTGATGGCACAGGAGGGAGTCTCCACACTTCACTTTCCCTTCCATAAACTCTGTCTAGTTTTTCCTTTCACTGCCTGATTCCCCTTTCCCACCTCAGCAGAGGAGGGGTCTCTCTCTGGTTAAAACCTATAAAAGCTGCAATTCCAAGTGGCATCACCAGGAATAAGCATCCTGAAAAATCCTGGGCATCTTGAGAACTTCCATTATCACTTCTGCTTCACAGAATTTAAACTAACAAAGAGTCATAAATATGGGTGTACATGGTCCACACAAGACTGGAAGAAAGGCCTGACACTGGCAGGTGGTGTTTCCATGAAAACAGCACTGATGGAATCAGAGAATGCTTTGGGTGGGAAGGACCTTAAAGATCATCTCATTCCAACTCCCTGCCATGGGCAGGGACACCTTCCACTAGCAATTTTTTATTTANTCATCTCATTCCAACCCCCTTCCAGTACCAATTTTTATTTGAAGAAGGCTCTTCCCAAAGTTTCCCCTGATTTTTTTAATAATTCAAGTTTAGTATAGTCCTATTTCCCAATTAATTGGTCAAAACCCTTTCCAGAAAATCACTCCCCACACTCTGATGTTTTGTATTTGTGAATGCCACGAGTTCTCTAGACTGTTATTCACCTACAGAAAACATCAATCAAACCTCAAATGCAACAGACAGCATGAAAATTCCCTGGCAGAGCTGCAGGATAATCACCTCATCCCAAAATGATCACGGCTGGAAGAGCCCTCCGAGCTCATCCAGTCCCAACATCCCCACCCCTCAACCATGTCCCACATCCAGAACACTTCCAGAGACGTTCCTGAGGAAGGCTCCAACAGGATTTAGGGACTGAAGTTTAATTTCAGACAACCAGGGACTGGGGGCAGAGAGCAGCCAAGGAAAACTTCCATCCTCGGCCCTGCCCTGTGCTGGTCACAGGGAAGAGCAGGTTTTATAAAGACAAAACTCAGGAGCAGAGGCCCCCTGGCTGGAATTTGGGCAGCTGGCTGATCTCATCAGGAGGCTCTGCTGGTTCCAGCCAGCACGAAATCCAAGCTGTGCCCCAGGACTGGATCAGGAGAGGGTTCCCTGTTTAACCAAGGGCTTACACAGCACGTGACTTTAAGCTTGTGCTTAAAGCAGAACACATGGTGTGGGGCTTTACTGGAGCACTCAGCTGGGAGGAAATAAAACCAGGGAAAGGGCCAGGAAGCTTTGAAGACCTTTACTTTCTTTCAATTTTTTTTCTTTTTTTTTTTTTTTTTTTTTTTGCCTGAAACAAACCTTCAAACCACAGAGATCGGCCCTGGCATGAACAGAGGCCTCAGGCCTGTCCAGCCCTGCGGGGATATGGAGATTTAGCACTTCCAAAGCATGGTAAAAGATGGTTCCAGGAGGTATTTCCCCAAGAGGTTGGGGTTCCCTTATCCCTGGAAGTGTCCAAGGCCAGGTTGGACAGAGCTTAGAGCAGCCTGGGACAGTGGAAGGTGTCGCTGCCCATGGCAGGGGTGGCACTGGATGGGCTTTGAGGTCACTTCCAACCCAAACCAATCAGTGATTCTGACTAAATCACACAAAAATAGATACAACTTCGTATTTCTGATCACTGACTTCTGTCTGTTGGTTTATGTC